>SADC01000344.1:0-165385 GCA_004194705.1 Ditylenchus dipsaci
AAAAAAAGGCAAAAAAAATTTGCGAAATATTTACTATGGGCTGAGATATAGGTCTTCAATGTCGAGGGGCCGCCTTATTAGAGGAAATACGATAGCAAGCCATTGCTCCTTTCATAGAAAATTTTTGACGCTACTGTCATATAAATCCCCCCCCCCCCCCAAAACTACTGTAATATAACACTCCTCCCCCCCCCAATAATTTTTCAGGTACCCCAAAAAACATTTTTTTTGGAAAAGGTGAAATTATTACGTGTTGTCCCTAAGCCTAATGCCTTACGACCCGAAGCTTAAGGGCTAAGCCTAATTCCTAAACTTAAAAATTATTGGCGGGGGGGGGGGGTATATTACAGGAGGGTTTTTTTTGGAGGGGGGGGTGGTTATATTACAGTAGCGCCAACTTTTTTTCGCTACAAGAATTAAGTCGTATAAAAATATACGAGATTTGCCGAAAATAATTTTTGTTCTTGAGACAAAATCCATAATATCGCCTACAGTCGAAGCTCGATTAAATGACGCTCTATACAACGACAGCTCGATTTAACGACGCACTTTAAATATTTGGTTGGTCTGCTAATTAATGCAGTACCGACGTTCTATACAACGACGCTCGGTTTAACGACACACTTTGGCTGGTCCCGACTAGTAAGGTGGCGGCGCCTCCTGGCGCTCGATTTAACGTCGGCGTGGCGATATTTGTGATGGAAGACAGGACATTGTGGATCGTAGCCCAATAAATGCCAATTTGCTATTATTGGGGCTGTAGGAACTTTCGTAACAAGACAATTTCGTAAGAGCGAATTTTCGTAAAGCGAATTTTAGTAAGAAATTTTTTCGTAAGAGCGAAAATTCGTAGAAACTTTTTCGTAACAGCGAATTTTCGTAACAAGCTCTTTCGTAACGCGGTTTTCAGTAACATTAATGATATGTTAAGTTGCTTTTTTCTGCTTTTTGATCCTCCTTTGATTTCTTATAGCTTCTGTGATGTTTTGACCAAAAATAGTCAAGAAAAAAAATGAAACAGTCAGAGGGTGGAATCGAACCACTGGTGAAAAAATTCATCCCATCAACTTACCTACTGCACCATACATGCCACTAATGGGAAACAGCTATGTGTAGTATATAATATATGAATTCTAGCTCGGAGTTTTTCACCATGCTTTTGGGTAATTCTGCTGGTCTCCTAATGGATGAAAAATCTGGGGGTCAACTAATTATCAAAATTTTCAGTCATATGACCTATGCTTACCGACTTTTGTGCTCATACAGTTGATAGTCATATAATTAACTGTTCGAAGTGTCAAACAGTGACAGAAAGGCCAAAACAAATGAAATAGATGAAATCCTGAATTAGAAAATTGATTAAAACTGAAAAAAATTTCGATTATTTCTCTTACGAAAGAAATTCGTTACGAAAATTCGCTGTTACGAAAAAAGTTTCTTACGAAAATTCGCTCTACGAAAATGTTTCTTACGAAAGTTCGCTCTCACGAAATTGTCTTGTTTACGAAAGTTCGTACAGCCATTTATTGGAGTAGGTTTTTGGACTTTTTTTTGCCCAACCTAAAGGCTAGCCCCTCTCCCCAATTCTCATAAAAATCGAATTCCGTTCAGGATTCAGGAAAATTGCAAAAAAGTCGAGGTACTGTTTTTTTCCCGTAAGAAATTGCTGATTCGATTCCCACTGGGTCATACTTTTTTTTTACAAATAATTTACTAATGAATAACCGAGATCGTCTGAAATTAAGAGAAAATTGCGAAGATTAAAAGGCGTAGAGCAATAATTGGATTAATGTGACTAATTCGTTTAATTCTAAGATTAAGATTACTACTGGTGGTTGTGGCGAGAATGAGCCTAGATATGACCTCCAAAAACACACCTTATCCCGCTGCTCCTTTTCATCAACAATCGCCTTACCTCCTATATAACAGAGTTTAGCAGTGCTTATTGGATAAACTGCAGATAAAGGCAAGTTAAACCTCTTAGGTTGGTATTGGAAAAAGATTTATTGGTTGGATATGTTAATAAAATATGGTCAGAGGATCCGTTGAAGACTGCTGGGAAACTTACAACTTCTAATCAAGGACAGGTAAAACACTGAAGGAAAATGTTGGATACAATAACAATATACCGTTCAGTCTCGATCAGCAGACACTTTTACAAAGCTGATCCGTTATAAAAAGTCCAAATATTTCGATTAAAAGAAAATTTATTAGTTTCTGAAAAGTGATTTGCAAAATTGTAATCCTTATATTTTCGACCAGACTGTCAAACAGAACTGGTAAAAGCCTTAAAAAATCAGGGTAAAAAATGTCGGACCCAACATGGGATCGAACTTTTAACACATTTCCGGCCGGATTGTCTTAATCCGACCCTTTGTTACTTCTGCAAATTTTTCGGCCAAAAGTTTATCGTATTAATTTTTTATGTCAAAGATAAGAAAAATTTAGTCTTACTTTGCAGGTTAAGCATTGAATATGGTCACCAAAACTAAACATATAAAAAACCAAATAAAAAAAGCCTAAAAGATTGTTTTGAAGTATTTTTTTATGAAAACTAAAAAAGAAGCATGTTAAACCTTCCCCTCCCTTGCTGTTTTCTGGTATAAAATCTTACGAGGATTAACGGGTTAAGAGAGACGTTTTACCGAGCATTGACTGCAACCGCCATTTTCGACACAGATATAAATTTGTCCTTTAGTCCGCTAATATAGGATGCTCCAAAATTACACGAAGTATCTGGTGTCTGGTTCAAAAAATTTCACATGTTTTTTTGGTTTCTTTTGTAATTTTTGAGCAACTACCTCTTTTTACAATAAATCGAGATTCGCGTCGAGCTGTCGTCACTGTAAGGCAACAAGTCCAAAATAATAATTTTGAACAATCATTTTTGATCATCTCCAATAAAAACTTTGTGATTTTTTAATATAGTACACAATGTACAAAAAATTTAAAAAATTGCTATAATACGCAAGCTAATTAATATTATACAACTCTAAAATAAATTATTGAAAATAGTATATACATCAAAAAAAAGTTGAGCATCACTATTAGGCCAAAGGGAGGAACTTACAAATATAGCCAAGAGAACTGAAAACACTTTGTGGTCTAGCTGGTAATACACCTATAAAATGCAGGGTCCAGTGTTCGCCCACCACAAACACCGCCAAGGTTTACGGGCAAAGAAATGGAAAAAGAACCCCAAGCCTATTTTTGGCTCACTCAAAAACACAAAGCAGCAATTTAGTGGTGAACAAATTGAATGAAAGTGACCGCCGTCCACTTAAAGCATCAAGTGTAACTACTATTCTCTAGTCCATTTACTGAACAGGCATAAAAAAGGGTTAGCAAAACTAATGGAATACTTTTAGGTAGTCATTTAGTATAAAAGGTTAACTCTGACAAAATCAACTAATTGATTGAGAAAATGTGTGCAGCAGACAGTAATTTTCGTGTCAAACAAACACAAATTAACGATAGGCTTTTTACATTTGATTTGACACGATTACTCACTAAAAGTTGACTGGAACAGGGAAAGACAGGAAAAATAGCAACATGTTCTACTAGAAATGAGTCTAAGTAACCCGGCACTCCCTCAAGTTTACCTCAAGTTCCGTCATTTCCGCCATTGCCACGCGACAAAAAGATAAAAACAAAGCCGCCAAGTTATAACAAAGAACTGTTTTTTTTGTCAAAAATGTGGTCATTTAAAGAAACGACTCGCAAAATCTGAATCCTTGCTATTATTTCGGACTGGACTGACAGAATAAAACTGGCAGAAATTTTCAAAAATTTAGGTTGAAGCTGGGGATCGAACTTGTGGTAGTGCGACTCCACTGTGATAAGCAGGACTCACACAATATGTCAAAAGCAAAATCTTCTCTCTTATTTGAACAAGAATTTGAAAATTTGAAACGATTTCACGTCTATAAACTTTCTATAAAACATCTTTTTAATAGGGTTTGAGAACTTTGAATAAGATAAAAGAACAAGGTACAGTTTACTCTCAATGTAAGACCATCTTATCTCAAAAACAGTGGCCTTATATCAAGAGTAGACTACAACTTTTTTAAGAGTTTATTAAATTAAATTTTTATCCGACTTTCTGTAATGACCTTGCTATAGTGCAATCATACAGCCTTTATTCCACAAGAAATTTCCAAAATCCATTTTAATTATACAAACCAATATCATACAGGGTAAATCACAAAAACTGGTGCAATTTTAAAATTCTTTGCATTAATTGTGTTTTCGATCTCTATATTACAAACGGCGCATAACTATATTAAACATCAAATGTAGCCAAAACTCTCAGCTGCATCAGAGTATAAAACAAAGCTAAGTGCCATTTGTAAAATATAGATAAAAACACAATTGGAGCAAAAACAACCAACTTAAAAATTGCACCAGTTTTTGTGACTCACACAGTGGGTACGCGACAATTCTTCCCCAGGACAATATATCGCCGGAATTGTCCCGGGTATGAATTGTCCGTCCAGTAAATAATACGTCTTAAATGAATAGTCACTAGCCTGTTGGTTAGCCCTGAGTCGATGGAGTAGCTGTAAGTCTGTGCGGGCACCAGCAATCTGCTCCTTGATGCTCTCCAACTCTTGCTCTGAACACTGCAACCATTTGCGGAATTGAGCAGGTAGTGCTGAATACTGGTGTCGACTCTCTTTGCTCCCTTCATCTGCAAATAACTCTTGTTTATACACTAAATTATAAAATCACACTAATAAAATCAGCTAATTAGAGAAGAATTTTATTTGATGGCCAAAATCTATCAGTTACCTATCTAATATCACCTATAGGGTAGGCCATGAAAACCTAAGCATTTTGGAACCCATTTCAATGGCTGGTAGATATCTGACATAATTTTGTAAGAAATGGCAGAAAATTTGGGATGTAACACAAAACTCCAACAGAAATTCAAGCTGGATATCCAACTGGTCAGGTAATACCGACCCCAGTTTTTTGATTTTCGTGGGTGAAATCGCAGTTTTGGTCTGAACAAACACAAATGTTCGTACGATTTATATACAATAGTAATATTTGTTCAGCAGTACAAAAGTCTTTTCGAATTTTGTGAGAGACCAACCGCGATTAGTTCAAACTAAATTCACTAACCAAATTTGACTTAAAAATCCTGCGTTGAAACCAAAACCCCGTCTGTGCTCGATTTTGACCAGACCTTAATCTTCTAATTTTATTACCGTAATCTACACGATATTCTGCCTGTGAAATGTGCAAAAATCGAAAAATTGAGATTCAGCTAAAATGCCCCCACAATTCGGTGTAGCCAGCAACACGGTTCTAGTGGACTATCCGGTGCAATTTTTGCCTTGGTCCCCCTAATGATTTTTAATAAATGATTCGATACTTTCTTTTCAGTTCTTTCAATTCCTGGATAGGATCATTACTGTGATCATGGTGGTTAAGGTGATCATGTCAACCATAATCACATTAACCACCACGATCATCTTAATCGCCATGATCACATTAAAATCAACAGGGGGACCAAGGCATTTTACACAAAAAATCAACAGTGGGGACCAAGACAAAATGGCACCGCATAGTCCACTAGAACCCCAGCAATACAGCTAAGGGCTTAAAAAACCTTACGTGGTTGGAATGAGATATAATACTTGATTGAAATTTAATGCAAGTACAGTCGACTCTCGGTATAGTATCCTCCTGAAAAGTTCGTTACTGCCTATGGCAGGAATGCGGGCGTTTGAAAAAGCGTAATATAATCATCGACACTGAATGATTATGCGCCTATAAACAATTAATTTTTTGATCCAACTAAAAGTTGTTAACATTCAAATACTTTACGCAAAATTTCGGGTATTCGTCACCTTAACTATTGAGAGTGGTTTATGATTACTAAAGATGGTTTAGAACCATTGTGGATGGTTCAGGAGTGCATAAAATCTCACTATTAATTTTTAACTTAAGTCTCTAGTCTTTAGCCGGGCAAAAAAATTTTAAAACGCATTTATGATTATGAGTCTTGCTTGGATTAATGTATAAGGTCCGACTTAATCCCTCAAAAATGACTCTGGATGCATAAAAAATATTTTCTTTCATGACTGCGAGTTTTGTGGTTCACCTGCAAAATGGCTATTTTCTAAACTACAGGAGAGACCTAGGAAAATTTATAAGTTTATGCCAAGAAAAGTTGTCATAAAATACTGAGTAAATCTGTAAAACAGATATTCCAAATACGGTTTATAAAAAAATTACGACCTTTCGAAACTGAGCACATTGTGCCTGTGTGTCTCTGTGCTTTGTAAAAACCATTAACATATGGATCTACAGAAGTTTATATAAAGCTCCCGTTGTGATAGCGTAATATGTACAGACCGTGTGTAAAATAACTGCAGGCCATGGTCTATTAATCAGGAAAAATTTGAATCGATGTCTAGATTTTTTTTGTATTCGCCAATAATGAACCCAAAATCGAAAATAAGGACCTGTAGAGCTTGTAGTAGCAAACAAACGCAATTAACAGCTTTGCAAAATATAATGCTGCCCCGAGTTACAGACTCTCAAACTTGAGGGTGGTCTCTTATTAGAGTAAATACGGTTTTATATTTAGGAAACTCACCACGTTTAGGTTTGCCCGTTTCATTTAGATCGTTCTCCTGCTGCTTAATTCTTAACTGCTCCATGGCTCTGCCTACTGCTAAAACACGCAAATGGACAGTGTCCGCCAATTGTGGGATCTCAATAGCTAGCTGGTCGGCCTGCCGCATCAATACACACTGCCGTTTCTGCAGCAACTCAACAATACATGTAGCAGTAGGCGGCAAGTCCTGCAAATAAACTAGCGTAAGTGAAAAAATTTAGATCATAATTTACAACAAGATTTTAATGTTTAGATCAAAAAGGCAGCGAAATTGAGGTATTTGCTCCAATCAACTTTATGGTGGAAGATCACCGGATATTTGCTCTGTTTTGTACATTTACTTTTTTTGGGAAAAGTGGCGGTTGGATGGTTTCTTTGCGCTCTCCCCTTCCTTCCTGTATTTTATATTTGCAAGACATTCCGTCAAAACATGGCGAATGGGATACAAGTAAATGGTTTGTTTTGCAGACGAAAAGCAGAAATTGTATAAAACTTTGCAAACAATTGTATTTCTACTAGGTTATCTGGCAGCTTTACAAATCAACCAATTTTTGTAGGTTTGCTTGTTAATGGGTTGCAACGGTATCCTATTCGTACAGTCGAATATCGATAAGTGCCTAGTGTTTTTTTAATTAGATGTGCACTATTCTAGAGCTACGGGTCTTTATAGCAAAACTTACGTCATTTGCCAAAGCCAGATGAAAATCGGAACTCTCGCAATTTCGTGAACTAGACGGACAAATCACATTTGGCAAAACCTATGCCTTGGTCCCATAAGCTGATTTTTTCTCTGCTATGGACATACACCACCCCACCAGCTCCGTAACTTTTTTCTAATATATTGAGTGTCTACGGCCAGGTGTTGGTTGGTTTGTGCCACACATCATGTCTACCCACTGCTGACATGACTTTACGGATCAAGTGTAGTATACACCTTCACTCAAGTGTAGTATACACCCTTCAGTCAAATTAGCTTGGGGGACCAAGGCATAATTTTTAAAATTATTTTATTTTAAAAAAGTTGCCTTGGTCCCCCAAGCTAATTTGACTGAAGGGTGTATACTACACTTGAGTGAAGGGTGTATAGTAAAACTTAGCCGACTTTACTTTAAAGTCTCCAAATACCAAAAAAATAGTTATGGGTGCACACTCATTTTGTCAAAAATGACCATTCACTTACGCAAAAGTATCTTAACATAACAAATATATTCAAAAATTTAATCCCACACACTTCGTCATCACCAAACCAATAAATAAAGAGAAGAAAATTGTGGAGGATAAAACAAGGAGAAAAACTAATAAAACAATATCTTATTTTCTCTTTTCAAAAAACCGTTTCAAAAACAGCCAAAAGAAGTAGCAGGTATTTTTCTACACACAATTTTGTTACCGAATGCTCTTGCAATCAATCATGCGCCATTCTTGCTACCTAACTATTCTTTAACTACTAACCTTCCAACCTTGAGCACAGCTAGAACAACAACAGAAAATGTTTATTACACAACACACTTCATACGCAATCAATTCCATAACTAAAGAAGGCATCAAAAAGCAATTAAAGGGTCGACTGAAAAAGAAAACTAAAAAATGGTGCAGGCTTGATTCACAAATACTGTTATTTTTTTTGGCACAAATGTAGCTAATAGTAAGCCTGCGAAAAATTGCTCTAGAAGTGGTTTAAACTTTAAAATGCTTAGCTAAAGGATTTCTAATGTATATTTCAGACATAATTTGCACTGGCCTAAAAGCGTAGAAATTTGCCCGGAATTAAAATTTGCCTAGAATCATATTTGCTTAGAAGAATGCATTTAAAAAAACTTAAAAATACAGGAGTCGAGGGTTGTAAAAAATAGATATGAACTTCTGTTAGAACAAATGCACAAATTTATCGCAAACACCCGCAAAACCAAAATTCACGACGCTTAAACCTCAAACTAATAAAACTGATAGAATAAAACCTTTGCACTCCAGCCCAAATTAATTGAACTAATAAGCTGGTGGCCAGCCGGCCGGATGGGAAACAAGGAAGGAAAGAAAGATATGCCCGAACCACCAAAAGGGCAAAACAAGGGTCAGATGCTAACGAACACTGGCCTTTTTAGGCCACACACTCCTTATTGCATTATGGCTGGCAAATCAACTAATGCAAAATACACCAAGAAATCTTAGACCTTGCACAACAAAGCCTTTGGTCTCTCTGACTGCCTCTCTGTCTCAAAGAAGATTGCGCACTGCCTATCTATCAACAACTTTATTGATCGGGCATAAGAAGTCCTCAAAAACAGGCACAAATAGTTGGGGGTGGGAGGGGGGATGCCACATAGACAACTTCATCCATCTTGGCAGCAAATGCACAATTTAGAGGCAAGAAGAGGAGCCCTACTAAGTGAGTGACCACAGCCAATAAATCCTAACACTCTTAGCAGCGGGACTGGTAAAAGAGAGGAAATGGGAATGCCCATGGGCCACTTCTAAATGGTCAGGGTAAGCAGATGTGTTGGTTTCCAATAGTTTGGCCAATTTAGAGCAGTAGTTTTAAAATGGAGTCTGCAAAGAAGCTCCGGGATGGTCCCTTTGAGGAAAGACATTTCAGATTACCCAAAAGTCCTCAACGCAAAATATTACTAACGAGAAATTTACGGAGCTCAGAAAAAGACCGAAACTTTTTTCCATATTTTCCACATTTGTCACCCCTCAACTTATTGCTTTTCTAAGTGAATTAATACATTGTACACCTAAAGTTTAACAGTTTAAAGCAAACAAAATTCAAAATTCATTCTAATAAGTTCAAAAAAATTAATGGATGTCAAAATAAAAGTTTGAAAAAAATTCAAACTTTCAGTCCATCGGACAATTTCATTTAAATTTTTGTAAAAAAAATTACAAGAAAGTGAGTTTAACTAGTCGATTGACTAGCTTGAAAATACGGATCAATTTCGCAGCCATGCTTTATACAGTCTAACTAACTTCCTGGTACAAACATTACCCAATCTAAAAAGTATTTTTGGAGTAAAAAAATTTCCACGTGAGTTTGAATTTACGAAATTATAATTATGGTCTTTTAACACGTCTTCACCCTGCTTTGTGGGTCAGTTTAACACGTCTGGATGCAAGAACATAACAAAACAAAATTATTTAGAGAAGAGCAGAGAAACAATAAGCAGATTATGCGGCAAATGGTGGTGGTGTGAGGGAGGGGGGAATAAGCCGATTTTTGTGCTCTCTCCCTAAATGGATTATGAAGTGGACGCTAAAGGGGTTAGTGACAATTCCACCTCCCTCCTCGTCAATGGTCAACAAAAAGCAGTGGGAATTGAGCAATGAGAATAGTGAGGGCTTTTTATTGGCACAGATTGGCTGGAAGGCTAGGATGAGAAAACATGTGTGGCTAATAGCCGCTCAACTTGGTTTTTGATCTATGCGAGTGGATAATAGTTGAGAAAAGTAAGTTTCGCAATCAAGAAGTTATTTTCAGATTGCTCAAAAATTGGAGGTCATTTCAATTTCGATTCATTTCGATCTGCTAAATTTTTGTACTTTTTGCTTTGTTTTAACTTTTGTCTCAGCATTTTTGAAAGATCTCGACTTTTCGGACACAAGCGGGGCAACATAAAAAGTGATAAATAAATAAATTCTGGCAGAAAGTTTCACATTTTCTTAAACATTTAGTGAAAAGAATAGTAGTAGTAGCCGCGGCAGTGATGCAATAAATCAAGCCAGGGCTTTCCACCTACTGTGTTAAATTTCCAGAGAGGATATGTGGACCTTCCACTCATTGCCGGACATTTCCACTAGTTTGAAAAAGGCAATTAATTTAACCAGCAAGTAAGGTGAACAAGTCAGGATTTTGTCTTTGTTATTTAAAACAAGAGAGACCTTAGGCGACAATTGACACCTACATTATCTTTGTGATTTTAATAATTGGAAATTGGGCTTGCACACAAAAATCTACCCAAAATCCAGGCTCAAACTCCACCATCTCAAATTTGGAAGGCAACAAAAATTATAAAAGCTACTTCCACTATACGTGTTTGTGCTTAAAAAGAAGCTTAGATATTATACTTGTGTGTTCCGGAGAAATATTTGACATTAGTCTGCATAAATGGCAGAAAATCGGGCTTGAACACAAAAACGCCAATTTAACCAGGCTAAAATCCAACATCTCCAATTCGGAGAAGAAGAAAAAATATTTTAGAAGGAAGTTTAATTATACCTGTTTGTGTTTAAAAGAAAGATAAGATGTTGTACTCGAGAGTTTCGGTGATATTTTGCACATAGTTTGAAAAAATTAGCTAAAAATTGGGCATAAAGACAAAAGTGGTGACCCACCCACATGCCAAATACTATGTACAGATACTATGTTTGTCAACAAGATATTCCCTTGATGACAAACAAACACCGTATTTTCTCAAATAAAGTGACAAAATGGGATAATCATTTTAGGTGGCGCAAAAAGTATTTAGCTTATTTTCGACTCAAATACACTTTTTATGGCGCAAATTTGCTTTCTCTTGACACAAATTCACTAGTTCATGGCACAAATTTAGTAAATTTGCGCCAAGAAAAAGTAAATCTGCGCCATTAAAAGTGTAATTGAGCCAAATAATTTTTGCGCCAAGAAAAAGTGTATTAGCGCCAAGAAAAAGTCAATTTACGACATCGAAAATGATTATCCGACAAAAAATTAATTTTCGTTTGCTTTAAGTTTTGTTGCCGGCGAGCTGGTGCCGTATTGCGTGCCCGTGGAATTGCTTTTATTATTTTTAGTTTACCCTTATTTTGAGAAAATGCTCTTATTTTTAAAATTCTTAATCTCAACCCTGATTTAGCCTATTTTTTTCGCGGAAGATATTCGTCCAACAATATCCACCGTGCTTGTATACTTTTTTAAATCTTTACTAAAAGTATTAGATAGGTTGTCCTTCTAAATGCGCTCATATTTCAAGCCTAACAACGAAAACCCACTGACAACATTTTTGTGGTCGTGAAGTATTTATACACAAAGGGTATTAATCATCAAGGCGAAGAATTCCGCAAAATATGTTTCAAACCAAAACAAGAAAATAGATAGAAGAACGAATTAATGAAATACAGTACTGAAAAAATAGCTGACGAACATTTTTTACAGAAAAGTGGCCGAATTTGACTAGGCTACTAATACTAAAAGAGAAAATAAAACAGGATGAGTAATCAGAGTTGCCTTCACAGCCAACTAAAATTTAACTAGCATCTTTGGCAAAAGCCGAGTTATAATTGACAAGGTGATCCGGGATAGGATTTCCAGGCCAACATTTGTTTGCATCTAATTTACAAAGCTTATTAAAATTCTGTCTTAGTTGATTTGCCTATATGTTTACTACTTAGGCAGCTCATAAATTCCGTAGACAGCAAAGAAAGAAAGCAGCTAAAGGTAAGTATCAAAACACTATATCAAATTCGCTTTCAGCTTGGCTTAGCCAAGTATCGTTGTTTACAATTGGTAAATAACAAATATTTAGTGTATATCCGTCTACAATTCAAGAACTTAGCAACGGTTTTTTTACTTCTTAATAGTTTTTTTAAATCACCTATTTATACCAGGGTTCTCATCCGTACTTTATTTAAAGATTTGTACTTTATTTGGCACCCTAAATCTTTAAAAAATTTCGTGATTTTACGTCAAAATCTTTATTTTTGTTGCTCAAAACTCAGCAAGCACTGAATAAAATGGCCCATTTTTTGCTTAAAAATGACCAAATTGTATCTTATTTGGCGAAATGTACTTTATTTCAGAAACTTTGAGATGAGACCCTGCATTATACGGGAAATCTTTTCGGTATAGATATAGCTTGATAAATAGCTTGAAAAAAATAAGATTTAAAAAAATACTTGGTTGTCAAAATAGGATTGATTTTAAATGACGAGTATCCTACTTTAATGCATATCTCGGCATTCAAGCATTTTTTGAAATTTGTTTTGTGATTCAGACCTCTCAGGTAATTTTAGCTAGGAGGAAGTTACACATACATTTGTTTTTTCGTAAAAAGGCCAGCTAGCCGTAAATCTAAAATTTATGACTTTGGACTGGACTTCACTTGTAGGAAAATTTAAATTTTGGTATATGTTAGAAATTTGATGCAGTTAAACTGACCTCAAAAGACATGGCAACAACAGGTTGTTGTTCAGTTGCCAACTCGTCCAAGATGTCGTTGTAGAGAGCACAACAACTTTCTACAAAAATTTCATGGAGGGTGTTGGCCGCTTTTTCAATCTATAATTTTTTGATCATCAATTAAGATTTAAATTGACTGACTAACGGCCTTTTAAAATAGTCAAAAATGGGCAGTAGGGGACTTTTTGAAAAATTTTGCGGGAAATAAAAAAACTCTTCAGATGTGACTAGACAAACCAGTTGCTGACCTGAAATGGTTTCTAGTTCACCAAATTCTAACTTTTAAAAAGTCCATCTAAAGTGGAGATACTCAGCTTTCGTTTGCTGCATAAAACTTCTCAAAAATGCGAAAAGTCGCATTTTTTTTAGAGAAAGTGATTTTACTTCTTTTTCTCTGTATTTGATCTAAAGTCAAGATTTTTTATTGACGTGTACAGTCAAAACTCGTTATAGGACATTTAAGGGAGCGACAAAACGCTGTCCTTATAACAAGTTGTTCTTATATCGAGTGCCTTATATCGAGTGTCCTTATAACGAGTTTTGAATGTACTTAATTTTTTAGACAAAAAGTAGAAAATCTGATATTCACGACCTATATCTACTTTTTGCAATTTCGATTTCACGGCAAATAGGATAAAAATAAAAAAATTCAAAAAATTAAAAAAATCGACGGTAACCAGAGGTGGGTTCGAGTTCGTGACCTCAAGGAAAACAGCCTTATTTCTAGTGTTGGCTCAACAAAACACAACACTTTACACACTGCGCCATGAAGTCCAATAAAAGTCACCTAATGCTCATTTTTCGATGTTTTGAAAGGCTGTGTGACTTTATTCAAATAAAACAAATTATTTAAATAATTAATTTATTTAATTTTTTTTGCAGTGAAATTTAAGAAAAACAGTACATAAAGATTTCGAGCCTAGTCTAGAATAACTCCCCCGTCTCCCAAAACTTATGCCTTTTAAAACTTAGGTAAAGAGCACCAAATATATGTCCCAGACCCGGAAAATGTGCTTAAACTATTTATTAGTCACAACTTCCGCACGCTGGCCTACCCCGAGCCTAAGGACAAACCTAAATTCGTTGTTCGAAAGGGTAGATACAGCGATTTTTATAAGGTCAGGTTTTGGGGGGGGGGTATTCTATACTAGCGCCAAAATTTCAAATAAATGTGTAAAACGTCCCTACCTCACGGGCGACGGTAAATTGATCTGCAAAGTTCGAATCCCTGTGGCGGACATCACCTATATTAGAAAATTTAGGCGCTATTAGCGAATACCGCCCCCCCCCCCAAAAACCTGACCTTATAAAAATCGCTCTAACTAGCTACTAGGGTTCTACTAGATCAATTTACTGCAGATTAATTTCCATAACGCCCTATCTCACGTGTTCATTTTGGTTATCCGGACCCCACTCAATTTTGTACGGGTCTAAATTTTACCAAAATTACCTTGCGATACCATAATAGAAGTATTTTTATTGATTTTTCGACCCTACCGGAGTATAATCACCCACGAAATTCCACTTGTACAAAATATTTTGAGATAGCCACAAGTTCTTTGAACACCTTGTATTACAAAAAAGCAGAACTATTCCTGCTTTTTTTCCCGAAACTGTCAGTGTAACGATTGGGCAATAAATATGAATTTGGGGGCAATTTAGGGAAGTACGTAAATCACTCATTGTTTTGGTACTCTTCCAAAACAATTGTTTTAATTAAAATAGCCAAATAATTCAGTTTTTAATTGCCTGCTGCTGCCAAACCACAAATCATCCATCCAACCCTCTCTGATATCACTACAAAAAACGACAGATAGGAGAAAATGGTGGCGGTAGAAGGTTGGTGTGTGTGAATAATTAAGTGGCATCCGCCTCCTTGACAAAGATTTTTAGTAAGTTGACTGCCTCTTCTTCGGCACCCATCACAAAACCAATTGGTCGGAAACAGGGAGGTGGTGCAAAGGGCATTAGAGAATGAAAGATATGAAAATACCACTCGTTTTCCAAGTGCCCAGAAACTTTAAGCCGAATATTGTGGTTAGACGTATATGCAGAGATATAGCAAGAAGAAATCACAGCCTAATTCTAGCTCATGACTCAGGTTTTTATGCGTGTAGGCATTGCAAATTCCGATCCTATTTTGTTCATTTTTTAACTTGTCCCTGTTATTATCCCTGGTATTTAATGAAATTTAATGTCAAATATATTTTTTGGAGCTGTAGGGGTCATCAAATCGAGATTTTGCATTTGTAGAAGAAAAAAAATCTTAGGATTCCGATAAATTATCGAAACAAAACAAGTTAAATGCTTCAAAAATTGGGTAAAACAAGGGGTCGGACCCAGCTGGGGAACTAAGTTGAATGGAGGGCAGGGGTAACGGCAGGAGGCATAAACACTGCAAAGACCGAGAATTTTCAGTTTCGAAAATATTGGATTACCGTATTCTCTCTAATAGGCCGGCACCCACTGAGTTCAACATCTTGCTTATGGCATTGTGTTTTGACCCAGTTTTGGGAACTTCTCTCAGGCAAGTTACCACCTCTATTATAGCCAATGAGATGGGCTACAAAATGTGGTGTGATTGCGTGAGAGCAGTCTTCAAAAATAAGTCAAAAACACAATGCCAAAAACACTATTTTGAATTAGGGGGGGGGGGGGTGCCGGCCTATTAGAGAAAATGCGGTAGTTATTTTTGATTCTGCGAATTTTTCGTCTCGGTTCCTAGCTCAGTTACCTAGTTCCAGTACTTTTCGAAAACAGAATTGTCGAGTTTTTCCTGATCAGCTTAATTACCATATTAAATTTTTTTTGAAAAAAAACCTACTGGTAGTCTGAAAGTGCAGGGTGCGTCGTAAAAACTACGATATTTTTTGAATTCTTGCCTTTATAACTTTCTTCGGTTGTTTCAATCAACTTTTTACCCACAAATGGTTTAGTCGTGATATATTCTGTGTTCATTGACTATTTTTAGGTTTTATTTATTTAAATTGTTGGCTGAAAGCTCAAAAATTGTTTCGGGTTTTCACCGGTCCGCGGAAACCTTTGACAAAATTTTCCAAAAATGGTGCAATTTTCACGACTCACCCTATAGAGAAGAAGTCAAGTAATCTCACGGTATTTTCCTTTATTTCACAAACTTTTACGCGAGAATTTTCGCAACATTTTCGGTATCAGGAGAAATTAAAATCTCCATATAAATCATTGGATACCTAGTAGAACAGGGTACGCAACTCAAAATTTTGAAAAAGGTAAATTTGGCCAAAAAAAGTAGAATTTGACAGTGTTTTGCTGAAGACACTTTTTGGACCTGTGAGTGAGAGTGAGTGAGAATGACATTTGTCCTCACAGCCTGTGAGTGAGAATGAGAATTCAAAAAATTGACTTCACAGCGTGTGAGTGAGAGTGAGAAATTTTTTTTTGTCCTCACAGCTTGTGAGTGAGAGTGTGAATAAAAAAAGTTCTTATTCTCAGTGAGAATCTCAGTAACAGTGAGAATCTCACTCAGAATGACAATCTCAGTGAGAATTAAGCCAAAATTAGAGCTTTTTGAGGGCGAGGACGTTTTTCGGCCTGTGAGTGAGAGTGAGTGAGAACAAAATTGTCCTCACAGTTAGTGAGAGTGAGAATTGAAAAAAACCCTGTGAGTGAGAGTGAGCGAGATTCTCACTGAGGATTCTCAGTGAGATTCTCACTCGGAGTGAGCTCAGCAAAACACTGCGATTTGGTCATTTTTCGTGAAAAATGCCATCTTATATAGTGCTTATTGCTAGTTTGAAGCGAGAAAAAATATTTTGACATAAAACCTTAAAAATAAAAAGGATTTCGGATCCCGAAAAAAGTAACAAGTACATTTACGTTAAAAAGTACATTTACGTTCCCTGTAGTGGAACTTAAAAAGCTGGAAATCCGTTTTTTCAACATCCAAATTTTTTCGAGCGTAACGCAAGTAATGCAGACCTATGAAATTTTCTTAATAAATCTCACATAAATTATCTGGCGGGTCGCAGTAACACCTCAAATGCCTATTATTTCAGTGATTTTCGCATCTGTTCAGCCAAAAAACAATTAATAGAAAGGTAAAGATAAACAATTGGTACTAAACCTACTACAGTTAGCACCCAAGGCCGTTCTGACAACAACAGCATTCATGATACTTTCAAGGTCTTCCCTAATTACTTTAGAAAAAGGTGATTGAAACAAATTCCTACCTTTTCTTCAATGTCGGAATCCTCAGCCCCATGGTCCATTAGCTTGTGCCGGCTTTCAACGACTTGCATTTCTCCAGTTTCCAATTCGGAATTCCAGTTGGATGAGGAATAGAATGATTGGGCGCAGAAATCAAGCTCTAAATCTGAGCCTGCTGACTCATCGCTCATGGTCCAATCTTCAGTGCTCATAGTTGACTGTATGGAATGGTGTGGGGAAACCTGATTGACTGTAGGGAATTTTGCGGGAATAGTAGTCTTCACCAGTGCAGGTGAATATAGCGGAATTGGGTGGTGTTCGTTGGTTTGCTGAAACTCAAACTAGATTCTGGCGTATGCTGGCAGGCTAATGGTGGTGACCATGGCCTTTTTCTAGCGTTCTGGTTTTGCAACAGTTCTTTTATTTGCCCTCCCTGACTCGTCTCTGACTGCTCAAGAGACTGCTCAACACCTGCAAAAAGAAAAGTTATATTTCGAATCTGAATTAACTTTACAACTTATTTACGCGCTTGAATGAACATGAACAAAAGACTCGGATATGCATAAATTTTACTAGTAACAAAGAGCGAGATAAATAAATATTTAATCAAAATTTACGAACATATAACATGCCTCCGAAGAAATTTTGTACTTTTTTTGAATAGTGGGATTAAAAATTTCAAATTTTTTGTTCCTAATTTTCATTCAGGATGATAACGCATTCAATCTCAGTCGTCCGTCAATCACTGTATGATTTGTCAAATATTATACGAGAAATTCTACAGTTTAAAGCTAGGAGAAAAATCACAGAATTGACCAAGTTTGGCTGATCTCAACGAGCCATCGATGCAAAAATTGTTAACTACATTTGCAACTGCCAATTTTTTTGTCGCTTCTTCGAGTAGGATCAAACGAAAATGAAAACCAAGATGCTGGTCAAAAAATAAGATTTTTAGAACGTTATTTCACCCTATTCACCCCACATATTTGACATATTTAACGCATAGAAAAAAAAGAGTAACCAGAAAAAATCATTAAAAGCAAAATAATTTAAATCAAATAACAAAAAATTGAAAATGTTGTTTAGAAAACTTTGTGAGAAAACACAATAAAGCTTGAAATTTGCTTTAGGGTTTTTTCATTTCAAGATGTTAAAAATGTCAGGATCATGATTTTTGCAAGTAACTATTAGTCATTCGCAATGTAAATTTTATGCTTTTCATCTACTTTCAGCTACCCATACAACTATCCTTAAAAAATCTCTAAAAATAGTGGGAGAGGCAGTAAGTAAACCCAATAATGGTATGATAAACGGATTATTTCCAGCCTAAATATTCTTTTCCCCCCAGAAAACCCGAATCCATTTGCGGAATGAATCCACTCTTTCCTCCACCCTAATCAATTTCTTTCACAAATTAGAGTGAAAAATACTTTTTTTTACTTTACTCAAAAATTATTCGATTCCAAATTTAATTCGAATAAAACAACAACAAACAGTTGCACACCGAGTGCAATGCACCCCGAGTAAATTGTAATGCTAGCACAAAGGCTTCCGGTGGTGGGTAAGTGCTTGGGTAGCTGGCTGCTGGATGGATGGATCAACCACACAAAGAAGCGGGGGAGGGGGACAATGATGCAAGCAGGCCAGCAGCATCACCTAGTAGAACCTGAGAGATGGCCAGAGATATGTGTTTTTGGTGGGGATGTCAAGTCCAGCCATTTAATGGTGACCAGGGGACTGGGGCTGGTTTATAGAAATGGATGTGGGTAGGGGGAACTAAGATGTTGTTATCTGGTCGATTAAATCAGCTGCTTGTTTAAGAGATAGTAAAAATGACTTGGGGTTAATTGCTTAGCTGAAAAGAAGGTGATTGGAGGGAGTGACACCAGAAAAAAAGTTGAGAAGCAGTTGACACCAAGCTCAAAATTTCGAAACTTTTTAAATAGTTGCTGTATCGTTAAAAAAATCCGGGAGTCTTTGAATTCTTGAAGCTCCTTGGTAAAAAAAAACTTGATACTGTCGAATCTCGATATAGTAGCACATTCGATGTACTGGCATCATGCGTATGATTTTGTTGGCCGAAAAAAATAGTTAGGCAGACCATGCTCTCAAAATAGCAATACCTTGATATAGTTTCCACCAATAAAATTGCCCTCGATACAGTGCCAAAGTCGAGATAAACAAAGTCGAGCTAAAGTCGAGATGATCGACTTTATATAGTCTATTTTCGATATGAATCACCCTTTTTGTACTGACTCTGAAAGTGTCTTATATTGAGAGGTGCACTTTATTAAGTGAGAGTAAAACTAATACTAAGATCGAAATAAAAAGTATTTTTGTCTCAAAGAATTGTCTGGTTAAGTGTGTTATACCAAGGTTTGACTTTAATATTCTCTGAAAAACTTGAAATAGTGCTTCTAAGCTTCTATATAATGCACCATATGGGTGGTCCACAGGAGTACCTTCGGGTACATTTGATCGCTGTTGTAAGGGATGGGAACACGGCTAATGGTGAATTAGTACAAATGATGCTACCATCTGGATCAAAAAGTCATTTGACTGCAAGCTGTACAACACTTTGCACAGCTCCATATAAACAATAGTAGCAATTGGGGTTAAAATAAGTTGGGTCCCAACTGTTGGGAAGGGTGAGAGGTGCGGCTATAAAGCCCTAGCATAAATAAGCATTCACAAGGCGAGCACTAGTAACACAGTGGCCATTCATTCATTAGCAAAAGAGGACTCTTGAATCGGCGGTGGCGGCGGATTAGGCTGTTGAGTGTTGGCCGTGAACAAGGCCTTCTTGCTCAGTGGAATTTCCTCCTCTATTGTTTACAGTTATTAGTAGTGGTACTCTGCTGCTATTGCTGGCTGGTTAAGATCAACGCAAACAAGCACTAATATACATCGCTGTTGGTTGCTGTTCAGGCAAATGGGTTTGTATTTTGACTGGTTGAAGGTTTTTGGAACAAATATTATGGATTTTCTTGGCGACAGTGCTGTGCAACAGTCAACAACAACACGTCCTTATCACCTAATTAGAGTATTTTTATGCTGCTCAAACCAATCAGGAGAGCATTGCTTTGAACAAAAATTGTGCTATTGACTATTGACTGTAATAATAATAGTTGGCTCAAATTTTTTTGCAATAGCTTGTTTTATTGATTTTTCAACGGGGGTTTGTTCGCTACTAGCGCCGATTGTACTTGGATGCTGGTTACGGAAATTAGTTAAAGATTTCTCAAAGTCACAAGATATTTTCATGAAACTTGCCAGTTATACAGGACTTTTTTTTTGAAAATATTGATGTTTTTCAAATAAAAGTACCCATTTATCGGTATTTTGTTTATGATGATCTTTAGTTGCCGAAATTTTCTCAAGGGTATGAACCTTTCACAGGATTTTAAAAATGTGCTTGGTTGTCGATACATGACCTAAAGTAGGCATGCCAATATTTTAAATGATGACCACCCTATTTTAGTTCGCATTTTGGCAACTAATGAATCTTTTTAATTCTGCTCTGTGATTTGCATACCTGAGGAAATTTGGGCTACTCAAGGCATAAGACAAAAAAACGTCAAGAATTATAAAAAATTGGCCAACTGGCCACTGCTCACAAGCATAGTTGCACGGGCGCCGGCGCGGGTGCGACCCGAAAATTTTCAGAGAATAAGGGCGCCGGCGCCAATTTTGAAAAACTCCGGCTCCGGCGCCCGTTTTTCAAGCAAATTTTAGTATTTTTTCCAATATGTCTTTTCTCAAAAAATTGCAATCTTTTTATTTTTTTATTGATTTTCGATTTAAAAAATAACATCATTCATGCTTTTTGTAGATATAGTTAACCAGAAAATCATGAAATTGAAGAAGTTTCAGCAATTAAACTTGTTACAATGAAATTCAACTTACACTGTTTTGCATGCACTGAAGTTAAGTGACTTGACAAGCTTATTACTGGTCTAGGTTTCACTTATCACTGGTCATGCTAGCGTATGACATGTTGTTTATTTGTGCAAGCACAGCGGCTGTGAATCGCACGTGTATATTACTTCAATGCGAACAGCTGAAGAAAAAAGTCTAACGCATCGATAATTGTAAAAATGTATAACCACGTTTTTTGTATAACAAGAGAAAGATAAATTCATGTCACTTTTCTTAAAGAAAAAACGAACTTTTTTGTGAAACAAACATTTTTTTAGTTACTTTTAGATTTTTCCAGTGCCCGGCGCCAAAAAATGACCAGCGCCACGTAATGCGCTCGGCGCCGATTTTTTGAAAAACCCGGCGCCGGTTCCGGCTCCCGGCGCCTCCAGAATAGCCGGCGACCACTGCGCCGGCTATTCGCGCCGGCGCCCACTTTTGAAAACCAAAAAAGCACCAAAAAAATTGCGTGCAACTATGCTCACAAGCAATACATCAAAAACATAAAGTAACACAAAACTTTGAACAGAAAATCTTTAAAAAATGAAATCGCTTCTCTAAAAAAGTTTAGAAACACCTACTGATCTGATGCAGTGATAAGGGGAAAATGAAGTGGTCAGAGTGGAGGAGAATACCCAACAAGGTCAAACTGCTACTAGTGCAACCCACTACTGCCGCTACTGTTTTTTCAATGGGATTTGAAGAGAGGTGTCAGACCAAAATAAATAACTTCCCTTCACAACCCCCATAATCCGATTAGTAAATACGTGGAGATTTTCCACACGCAACCGTTCAACACCTCTAAATTGGCAGACTAGTAAAATTATTGGGGATGGGGTGCTCAGCAGAATTCAACTTTTATCCTTTCTTAACCTCTGACTCAAATTATAATTTTGGGATGAAAGGAGAGGCTAAATTGGGCCCGTTTACACACTCTCTTTACTCAACTTCCCGCCAAATTTATATAGGGAGTGTGGAGGGAATAGTGTCTTCCCTCCATAAGTTCAGTAGCTTGTTTTGAATGAAAAGTCACAAAAGACAAGCTGCTTTTGAGATAGTTTTATAAAGCATATGTAATAGTTGGAATTGGTGACCTAGGATCTATCTATATGCTCTCGATTTTTTTATGTTCCAGGTAAGTTTGTGTGTGCATCTCAACCCTAAGTCTTCTAACTTTTTCTAAAAAAAGTAACCAAATTCGCAAAATACATAAACAAATTTGCAAAATCAAAATCCTTGCAATTTTTCGTACAAGACCAACTAAAGACAACTAGCAAAAGAGGAGTAAAATCTGGGGTAAAAAAGTGTCGGGTCTAGGGGGGGGGCGGAAGGAGGACGGTGGTGGTGGTTGCGAACTTCAGGTGGATGGTACTACTGTAAATTTTCGAATTATCCTGTACTCCCCTGATTTAAAATCGTGTCGTTGGTATTGTGTTTTCGACCCACTTTTCAAAGACAAGTCTCAGCAAAGTTTATTTTCGATATTTAGTCAAAGAGATGAGCTACAAATTGAGCGGCAACTAGCCTTGGAGCAGTCTTTCAAAAGTAGGTAGTAAACACGATACAAAAACCAATTTTAAATCTGGAGAAGAGGGCTGATAGTTAGAAACTCAAACCTCGAATCTACAAATTTTAGCGTGTTGAACCCATCCAGACAATTGTCCAGCTGACACTTCCGTAAATAACCACCAACAATCCTCTACACCAACACAAACAACAAAAAGAAGTAAGAGCCATCACAAAAGAACAATCCAATTCTGCTCTCGGTCAAGTTTACCACCGCCAGTTTGCAGTAGGTAGCGAACACAACAAGAAAAGAAAAAGAAGAAAGTGGAGATGTCACAATCAATTGCAATCACAAGTTGCAACCCCAACATGTATATATTCATATAATTGAATGAAAAATAACACTAGCACTTGATTGTAGGGTATTGATTGCGAAACACTGCGCTTATCATTACCAGCAATCAATGGTGGAGTAGCAGGACGGGAAAATAGGCATATTTCTCTGGTCTAAATATCTGTTTACAAGCCGTCCAACAACAACATAGCAACAGCCATAATATTAAACCAACCAATCTATCGGCAGTTGATCAAAGGCAGATAACACACAGACAAGGGAGAGACTGCATTAGTAGTTGGGTGAGAGCTGAGGGTCTTGCTAATGCCACTGACTCTTTGCAACTTTGAAATAAATGACCAGCCTCTTTAAATTTATTTAGTGATAAAAGACAATTTTGAAAAGCTATGGATCAGAACTAAGAATCAATGGATTTCTTTTCGTTTCGTTAAATTTTTTTAAAAGATAAATCCTTTAAAAACAGATACATTCACCTCATCATCTAGGGTACAGCCATCTTTATCCAATTTTTGAAATATTTTGGCAAATGTGATTTGTGAGTCTGGCTCCAAAAATCGAAGGAATCCGATTTAACTTTATATACCTTGTTAAGTGTCCCTTGTTTATGAAAAGAGAGAATCATCGCCATTTTCGAAACTAGTTGAATAATATTCGGCAAAACATTCTTAAAACTAAGGTAAAAAAAGATGTTTGGAACTTAGGCGGGGTCGTACTTGAGGTATGAGCATTATTTCAAGAAACGACTGTGCTGTATAACCTAGGCTGATATTTTTCTTCAAACGTGTCAAATTTACCCATATTAACATGACTTATTTGCCAAATTTTACTTACAACTACCCTTCATCCGGCATTAGTTTGCCGAACTGTCTTATTTTTAGTGATTCGAATCGATTTATTTTTATTTTAATCATAAAAAGCCGCAAAAAGCTAAAAAAAACCCGCACTAAAACTTCACACAAGAATTAATATTTCTATTAAAAAAGACAAATGCTTTTGATTAACTTTCCCTTAAAAGGCGGACATTTACAGCTTATTTACGAGGACGAACTAGGGGATAGGATGGTACATGTTTGGCAAAATCTCGAATTACCTAGCAAAAGAAGAACACAACTAAGAACTTTGATCAGCTGGCTAGCAAAGTATCTCCATTGCAATCAAGTAGATCGAAAGGGGGTTGGGATTAGGAATATTGGTGTAATTCTATTCAAAACAAACTTTCTGAAAAAATTCTGAAGTTGAACTCTGAGACCCCCAAAATGGCAAATAAAAAAGGATACTGTTATAAAAATATAGGGTAATTCAAAAAAATTCGCGCTATTTTCGATAGCAGCTGGTATGCAAAAAGTCTGTTTTAACAAATAAATCCAAATATAGAATTTTTTAGCTCTGGCCTTTGCTTCAAAACGATGTATTGGCTTTTTGAAGGACCATAATCTTGTGGCATTTCAAAAATTTGAAATAGCTGAAACAGTTTTCTTTCGTCTCTCAATGTACTTTTTCGGGTTGTTCAAAACCCTCAAAAATTACAATGCGAGACGAAAGAAAACTGTCCTCGCCAATTCAAATTTTGAACATGCGGCTGCGTGAAAAAACCATGGTTCTTTCATTTAAAAAAAATAATGAAAATTTCAAAAAAAAAGAATTTTGCATTACATTTAAAAAAATGACACTTTCCTGAGGGTTATAAAACACATCAGTTGAAAATTATAATTTGTTAAAACCACCTCTAAAAAGCTTTTGGAGTTACAGTCAAGTCTCGATTTAACGAACCCCTGGGGACCGCCAAAAATGTTCGTTAAATCGAAGGTTTCGTTAAATCGAGAGCTTATTTTAATCATTTTATTTAATCGGTGGCCAAATAGCCACCAAAAAAAGGTTCGTTAAATCAAGAGTTTCGTTAAATCGGGGTTTCGTTAAATCGAGACTTGACTGTATATAAAAAATAGTTTCTGGTTTAAATAATTGTTACAAAAAATTGTTTTTATCGAATTCAGCTATTGGTAAAAATGCAAATTTCTTTTTGTTTTTTAATTTTTCAAAAAACATATCTCAACCGTAAATTAACAGAAAATTAAGGTTGCTAAATTCGCGCGTATATTTATCTGAAAATTCGCGCGAATATTCAAATCTTATTATTTATGGCTGAAAGTATGGCTGCATCCTATTTAAAAAAATCAATTTAGAAAATCCATAAGAAAAGAAACAAAGAAAGCTATAAAAACAAAGATCTCCAAACTCCGCTGATTTTTTATTACGAAAAGACAGCACTAAAGCCCCGGTACTGGACGTGGGAGAAGAAGAACTATGGGCAGTGAGCAATGCCTTCACTCCGTTGTGTGGGGTAATAGTGGAAAGGGAGAAAAGAGTGGAGCTATAACATTTGTTTATCAATACAAGCTAAATTACTATTAATAAATAGAATCTAAAGCAATCACCATTTTATAAAATTTTCTGGCTTGAAAAAAAACTAAATTCAGAAAATACTTTTACCGTTTTTTCTCTGATAATTACGTCATATTAACATTTTTTAACACCCCATGGATGGAGCGGCTCATGGCTCTTCAAAAAGTAACGGTAAATTTATCTGCAGTAAATTCATCTGCAAGTAAATTCATCTGCAAAGTTCTAATCCCTGTGGGGGACATACTTTTTATCGTAAAATTTAATTCGATAACAAGCAACTCTTTTCGTTGGCACTCATTTGGTCTCCACTCATTTAACCCCTTCTCTATATGTGAAAAATGTAACCAACTTTATATTCTTTTTTTCTGACCTAGGCGAAGCCTTAGGCGCAAGGTAGGCCAGTGTACGTTAGGAGGGACTCCAATGTGTTTCCCTGGCCCAATTTTTGAAGATGTGCCGAATAGATATAACTAATCCAGCTAATCCCGATCGTAATTAGGTACTCATTGATTAAGGATGATTATCAATTTTTTACAAAATCAATGAAAAATTTTACGAAAAGAAATGCTTGTTATAAGATTTGAACTTCTCGATAAAAAGGATGTCCACCACAGAGATTAGAACTCTGCAGATAAATTTACTGTAGATGAATTTACAGTCGACACTAGGTTAACGACACCTAATCATGGCAATTTAAAATGTTTCAATGCGAGCTGGACCACATATATTTTGTCAATAATGGTTTTCGATTTTTTTCGCTTTCAATTTAAGTTCTGAATGTTTTATTGTATATGATTTACGTCTTTGCAAAACATTGAATGATATAGAGCCATGGACTGCCTGATCTGGCAGTGTGAAGCAACGTTGGGCAAATTAAAAAAAAAATAATAATAATTCTGCAAATTTTTCATCAAGTTTTTCTGGAAAAAAACATGCCTTAAATGGACCAACATATTTGGCACTGAAAAGTTTATTATGCATTGGGACTAATAAAACACAATTCATATCATGGAAATACGTGAATGTGTGTTAAACTAATAAATTATAAATTGAATTTGTTAGATTTGACCTTAATTAATAGACTGAAACCCAAATGAAAAATGGAATAAATGTATGAAACAGTGATGAAAAACAGAGTAAAAATTGAACAGAGAGTTACTTCCTGGAATGAGCATGTCATTATCAACATACGCTATTTTCTCTAATAGAGTGCGCCAGCAAAAAAAAACAGTTCGCGTCGGTGCTAACCCTCTGGTTTTTTTTGAATAAAAATTATTGTAAAAGAACATTTTTGTAAAATTATTTATAAACATGAAATGCACACAAAACTATATAAATTTATTCCAAGAATACCATGTGGACAGTTCTCATAGACGCCAGCTGTTACAGATTCGTGCCTCAGCGCTTCTTATTTAAAATCGTGGTTTGGCCTCATTTTTGAAAACTGCTCTTCAACATCACTTTGAAATTAGCATGGCCACGCTAATAACAGGTGGTGCCTCTCGATAATTTTTTTGTGATCATTGAACTTCTGTACGGATTTTTCAACTCGGTTTCTAACAAAACAAGGCATACAATTTAATTTTAGGTATGGTTTTGTTAGAAACCAAGTTGAAAAATCCGTACAGAAGTTTAATGACTGGGAATTTTTTTTTCAATTGGTGGGAAAAAATATAACAGGTGAGCATGCCCCTTTAAGCAAATTATCTCTTAATTTATAGCCAGTGAAATGAGTTAAAAAATCATTAGTAGCTTGCCTAATAGCAGTCTACAAACAAGAAAAAACACTGGCTGCCCTGCTAGAAGAAATACGGTGTTATTCAAAGCTAATGGATCGACACATTCGAAAATTTCTATGCAAAAAGCACCTGTATAACAACGCTGCTGAAGGCTTGAAGCAAGTAACTCAAAGCAAAGAAAACGGTTACAGACAGTTTTTACTAATTTTTGTAAAAAATCACAACAGTCTTTTTACATTAAAAAAACAATCAATGCTAACCAAATATAACAATAAACCGGCCTCAATATAGTTTGTAAGATTATGGCTAATTTAAAAAAATGAAAATGGCAATTCTTTTCATACCAACGCTTACCAAAAGATCAAGAAATACGCTAATGAACTAATTCACACAAAATGTCAACAAAATTATATAGGAGCTGGAGAAAAAATCACATATCTTGGAAAAATAGACCCACTCACACAAGACACAAGATTTTAAAATAGGCTTTTTAGTTATTTTTCTTGTCTTCTTTTTCGATTACTTGCCATTGCTTGAATGCCTGCTCAGTGATGATCATTTCAACACCACCGTAAAAGTACTGAGCTCCGACAAAAAAGCCAATGGTGACCAACGCGACCATTCCTTGATAATTGTAGCTGAAGAAGAAGTACATCCAGCAGATGGTCAGAACAACCCACACCAAAATAATAAATATTTGCAGAAGGCGTGCCAGCGGAGTCATCTAAATAGTCATGTTACTTTATGGGAGGAACTACAAAGAGCAAACCTCAAAAATTTGAGCGTTCGGCAGCGTGTCCAACCTACGATCAACAGCAGTCTGAGTGTAGAATTTGCGCAAGCGTTCTTCTTTCTCTGCCAAAGCTTTTTCAGCCACTCATCCAACTCAGAATCAGTTTCAGGCAAATCTTTCACAGAAAATTTCCTTATATCAAAGTGAACTTGTTTCGGGCAAAGACCTAAATTTTATTAGTGAAAAATTACATTTAGAATTTAAAAAATGAAAAAGCTTGCCAAGTGTGACCAAATCAACCTATAAAAATTTGATCTTTTAGTGTCATTGTACACTCACTTTTCGATATAAAACCGACAAGCTTTCTTTCAACCTTTTGCTAGGTCAAAAATTTTTACACAATTTTGGCGTCTTTTGACAAACTTTATTTGTCAGCCTAGTCCGAAAGATCATAAATATTTCGATTTTATCAGTCATTTCTAAAAAGTTAAAGGGAGGGTACATCTCTTGTCCGTATCTGGTCCCGCATGGAAATCGTTTTAATTCAAATCCAAATTATCAATTCATTGGATGGAATCATTTCTAGGATTGATTTATTATCATTAACAGCCTTAATTTCACGATTTAATGCATATCACCTTTAATATAAATCATTCTTACTTAGGTTTGGGCTTTAACTTAGCTCAATTAGTCGTGCATCTCTGCGCTTAAGTATTTATTGTGCTCCCAAGAGCCTTAGGATAATTTCGATACCAAACTAGGAAATAAAATGTTAAAGAAATAAAGTGTGCGGCCAGAGGGATTTGAACCAGCAACCTTCAAATGTATTTGAAGTTGAATTAAAACGATTTCCATGCGGGACCAGATACGGACAAGAGATGTACCCTCCCTTAAAATATTTCGCTAGTAATACTAGAGACACTGCATAAAAACCCATCGATTTTTCGAGAAAGGCGGTATATATTTAAAGGCGCACGTTTGTGCGGTGAAAATTTCAACTTTTTTCATTAAATTAATCATAAACTTTTTTAAGTCGAAATCTTTGCGATTTGTTGGACTAGATGGACGAATGATATACTCTAAAAGTAGCCTAAAAATGTCGGACGTAACGAAGTCGACCTTGAGAGATAGTTGTAATATCGAGGGTTGAGCGTATTATCCGTTTACCTCTGATTGAACGATGGCATCATTGTAAGCTACTGTCACATCATAAACATATTCAACGTAGTCCACTAAAAATGCATAAATTTAATAAAAATAATTACATCAAGCAATTTGTTATTACTCCTAGTTACCAGGCATTCTAATTTCGATCGTGTTGGAATTAGTCGATATTTAAAATAAAGCTAAATTACACCCAAAATGACCGGTATTTCGGTTAACTACTCCCCTGAGCCAGCTCCGCACAGCAAGACTACTCTTGTTTTTTATGAAATTTTTCAATTCTGATATTGACGTTCCTAATACAACTTTTAATTCAGCACAAGTTTTTCCAACATTATGACAAAGATTCGTTTATTAAAATGGGTTAATAATTGCATTAAAAATGTTGGAAAAAAACGACAGCCAAGATACCGTATTTTCTCTATTAACGTACCGCGTATATTATTTTTCAACCCTTCAAAAATGTTGAAATTGTAAATCAAAAATGGTCCTAACTCTGAAATCTTAGTCACAAATCGAGGGGGTTCATTATTAGAAAGGGATTCCTTAATAGAGAAAATACGGTATCCATTTTAGATTAAAACAGCTGTTTGACACTCAAATACCCTGTATTAAAACTTTTACAATCACTAGCAGTATTTTTTATTTTCTGACAGTTTTTTTGAAAATTTTGAAGCTTTTGAAATTTTGTTAAATCTTAAAAATAACACATGCTTTTGCACAAAATATTATTTGTATTTTTTTTTCTCAGCCTATTATTCAATATTTAAAGATGATTTATTGCCTCACACCTGCTGTCACAGCTTTAGTTTATGAAGTATATCAATTGCCAAATGTCTATTCTTTACACCAAGGGACGCCATTGATTAGCATTGGGAACTAGTGGCTCACCAATAAATAAAATATTGCACAAATTTTCCGACAAAGTAGTCTTATCAAAAATTTTGACAAGCTGATTGTGAAAGATTACACTTTTTTTTCAATTTAAACTAGTCGAATGCCAATTGTTCAAAAAGAAAGGTAACTAATAAATTTTAGAAAATAAAATTATTAAACATTTAAACTATAGACACTTTCGGCCTAACCAGTAAGAAATTTTTAAATGATGAAAGATAAATAGGAGTAGATAAAACATTTTGAGCCCAGTGTTTTCAATGGCAAACCTTGTTCTTGCCGTAAAAAATTCATTCCTCTAGAAAAGACTATTTGCCGAAAATTTTTCTTGTTGTAGAAAAACTTTTCGCGCAAAACAATATAGGCGGAGCGGCAGAAAAAAGTAATTTCACGTCACGAAAAAGGCCTGTTATTAAACATCAATGTCAAGATTTAACTACAACTTAACTACAACTGTCTGGAATTTTTCGCTGCATTAATTTTACATATTGCTTTTTTGGCGCTAGCAGAGAAATTGACCAAAATCTTAACCGAACGTGGCAGATCTCGAGATGGTGCCATTTCATCGACTCTAGGTGAATTCATCCAACGGTGAATTCATCCAATTTTTTAAAAAAAAAAATTAACCAAACATTTGTTGTTATCTTAATAAAAATTGTTAGGTCGTTTGGTTGTATTGGTTGTAATGTTTAAATTGGTTGTAATGTCAATAGAACAGGCGAAACGAAAAGTATTTAAAGAAAATGTGTCAAGACAAAAAAATTGGATAAATTCACCTTTGGATGAGTTCACCTTGGATGAATTCACCGTCGCCCATTTCATCGTCCTTTCTACCTTAATATAACAGCACTTTGGCCGGCCCCTGGGGGTATCATTATATAAAAGATCGAGTGTAAATCGTATGCAGGCTTACCTTTTTTCATCTTTTGCAAAATGTACGCAAACCCTGTTGTCCTGTAATCGAAACATTACATTATTATATAATAAACATGGCAAAAAAATACCTTGGATGGAGCAAATAATCATAGTGGATCAAATTGTTCTTTTCAGCAAATTTCATACTTCTCTCTGTGGCTTTAGGACATTTGTCAGTGCCTTCTGGGAACAAAAGCAGCTAGAACACTTTTCAAAACTGATGACTAGTTTCCATTATGTTAATTTTGTTGCCAAACCTGGTAATTGCTACCCGCTTTAGAATAGTACTCGACCAGTGAGTCAATTCTGGGTTTGTCCGAGGCAAATGAGCGGTCCAAAACATGAAAACATTAGAAGCCATAGCCCATCCTCCACCCGGCAAATACTTTAGTATTCCTGCAAAATTTTAGGGTAGGGGCTATTATAATACAATGGTGTACAAAAAATATTCAACATCGGGTATTGAAATGATTGGCTATTTTGGCAGGCTAATTCTATCAATCGTATTGTGAATATAACTTATCTCTAGGGCTGTACAATGTTCAAATGTCCTTTACAGAATTTTATGTCATTTAAAAAAATAGCTGGTCCTATGACCTATGGTCGTTTCATTTTTTCCGGAATTCAACATTTTGAAAAGCAAGGTACAACTATTCCAGCCGACATCACGACGCTTTTAAAATCACTAACAAAAGAGCCACTCAAACTGTCCTTTCGATAATCTGATGCAATAATCTTTTAGCCCTGGTCGATTTAGATAATGTGGAAAAAGTCGTGGCGGCGGACTTGCACAAAAATTTTGAGTTTATGATCTGGAAAATACTCAAAAACACGAAAACTGCTAACTTTTTGTACACTTTAGTGTTTCAATGTTTAGGTTTTGTTTGTCAAGCGTCTTATTCAAAATTTTTATCTTGATTTACTTTTTGAATTCACGTCTAATCGTAATTATTTTAAAGGGCCATCGCCGTTGATGAAATGCCTATTTCCATTTTTTCAAACTCGCGGGGTACAGCTCTTGGTTGCAGTGACGAATCCCCACGGGGACTCATCAGGTGGAGGAGATAACTTCATATTCGTTTTTCTCGACCCCGATTTCATGAGAAAGCCGCGCGTTTTTTTGTTCTGAGAAAAAAAAAATTCGAACCACAGGGGGGGGGGGGGGGGTTATAATGGTTTTTTAGTCAAAATTTGAAAAATTTAAATTGGCGCCTTTGAATTTCAAAGGGAATAAGGGCTGTATTGGAGGGGAAGGGAATAAAAGTGGGGCCACTTTTATGTCAGAACAATAGAAAAGTAAATATATGTATTCTTCGACTGCCTCACCATGTTTTTCAACTGGGCCGTGGCAAAAAGAGACTCTATACGCATTTTTTGATCAAGAGTGCTTCTCGGAATCATGTCTAAAGTAAGTGAGTGCGCGCATCTCTAACTCTCAAGCCCCTGCGCTCCCTTCGGGGCGCAGGGGGCTTGAGGGCTTGGAGTTGAGATGCGCACACCCACATACCTTAGACACAAATCACTCGAAAGTGACTCTGGATGCATGAAAAAGCATGCATACCAGAGTTTATTTATGCGGTAGGGCCCGGTTTTCAAAACTATGTTCAACATCTTCTTATTAGTCGGCTCTGTGTAATTGATGGTCCCCTTTTATTCCCTTCCCTCCCTATACAGCCCTTATTCCCTTTAAAATTCAAAAGGCGCAATTTAAATTTTTCAAATTTTGACTAAAAAACCATGATACCCCCTGTGGTTCGAAATTTTTTTTTCTCAGAACCGAAAAAACGCGCGGCTTTCTCATGAAATTGGGGTCGAGAAACACGAATATGAAGTTATCTCCTCCACCTGATCAGTCCCCGTGGGGGGATTCTGAACTCAAGCCCAGCTCTTTTATTTCGAAAATGTTGTCGATTTTTTTTCGTCTGCATCCAAAGTAGGAGTACAATTTGGGGGGGGGGGGAGGGGATGCGGAATAAACAATAAAAATGACCTTTTTGGTTTTTAGTTTGTAACACTTTTTCGATGATCCTTCAAAGATTTTAAACTTTCTTCTGGAACATCTATCTCAGAAAAAAATTCCACGATTTCTTCTTCTTCACGACCAAATTTTCGAAAATTTTGTTTCCCTTGCCCCCCCCCCCCGGTTTTCTTCTGGGTCGAAGGGATGGAATAGAAAACAGGCAATCGGTGGTGTCTACAGACAAAAGCATCTCTAAGGCACGGGAAAGAGAAAGCCATCAACCTAAAGGCATTAGCACGAGAATTCCCGACTGTAATATTTGACTACCTGGGAGTTTTCAGACCTGCTGAACACGATACCGTCGAGTCTCGATATAGTGGCACCTCATCAAGTTCGCTCCCGCCCAGGGTCCGACGATTTTTTTAGCTTGATTTTTGAAGGCTTTTGCGGAATCTGATCCGTCAGTCTAGTCCCAATATCGCAAGGATTCGATTTTACCGGTCGTTTGTAAAAATAGTCAGAGTTTTTCCGAAAAGACCCACGGGTCTCGATATAGTTGCACCCCTTTTTGAAAATAAGGTGCCACTATATCGAGACTCGCGGGTCTTTTTGGCAAAATTCTGACTATTTTTGGAAACGACCGGTAAAATCGGAATCCTTGCGATATTTGGGACTAGACTGACGGATCAGGTTCGCAAAAACCTTCGAAAATCGGGCTAAAAAAAATAGTCGGACCCTAGGCGGGAACGAACTTGAGGGGGGTGCCACTATATCGAGACTCGACTGTAATCGCAAAACCGGGCCTCCTCGCTAGAGTACAATGTCCATAACTATGGCAATTCTCACAGCGACTCTTTGAAAATGGATGTTCTTTTTCTTCAGGCTGGTGAGCACTGAATTTATTTAGCTCAACATTTTCTTTATGCTCATAAGAAAGCCCTTTGTCTAGACTTTCTAACAGTAATTAAAAAAAATTATCTTGGGTAAAAGATTAAAAGAATCAAAAAAGGCCGTTTTGAAAAATTTACAATTTTACTTAAAGCATGGGAAATTTTTGTACTCTGCACGTCATCTGCTTGATTCCTAGTCAATACTTGTAGAGGAATTCAATAGCTTCAAGATAGGCGGAAAATCAGCACAAAGGTTAAACGAAAGTCACTCCGAAATTACAGGAGAAGGGTATAACCAGCTGTTTTCCTCTTATTGAAGTTTGAAGCATACTTGGTTTCGCATATTCCTGGCCGAATTTCTGAAGAAAATTGAGAGTGCGATATATCAAAATACTCAGCGTGAAAAATCATACAGAACTAGTACAAAAACTCACAGCACAACAGGTAAATATCACAATATTTATGCCAAAACAGTTTGACCTCAAAAACTATAGTAAAAACCAGTGACTTTTAGACGAAAATTCAGGTGGTGATGACTTGCTTTCGCAATTTTTCTCAAAATTTCTCATGACATTTTCGGAAAATAAAAATATCGCGTGATAGAGCATGAAAAACTGCTTCAGATACCACTATTAGATCACAAGTGTTACTGTGTTTTTCCTCTTTTGAGAGGATTGAAGAAGTGGCCTGGCCTGTATTTCTATCTAATAGTGATATCTGACGCAATTACGAAATCAAGTCACCACCACCTGATTTTTCGTTCAAAAGTCACTGGTTTAGAAGTCACAAAAGTCACTGGCATTTTCATTTCGCTGGTACAATAAAATATTTTTTGAATTTTTTGGTTCGTTTCAGCCCGTTTCTGAAAACGGTTTCCGACGCTACTGTCATATACCCAAGTCCAATGCAATTTTAAAATTAAAAAATCAATATTTTCTATATACTTTGTTTTCGTTTCCGTTTCCAGAAGTGTGCCGAGGCCCATAGCGATTATAGTTGCGACTCTATTCGCTTCGTCTAACACACAAAATTTAATTTTAAATGCAAAAAATAATTCGAAAAACATTTTACCTATTTTTTTGTCTCCGCAAATTCGAAAACTCGCAATTGCCATTGTCATCAACGGCGATGGTTCTTTTAAAGGGGCGTGCCCATGCTAATAAAAGGTGGTGCCCGGGAATTCAAAAAATTTTCCTAATCATTGTACTTCTGTATGGATTTTTAACTTGGTTTCTAGCAAAACCATACCTAAAATTAAAATTCTAGGCCTTGTTTGTTGGAAAACCAAGTTGAAAAATCCGTACATAAGTTCAATGATTCGGAGAAAATTTTGAATTCCCGGGCACCACCTCTTATTAGCATGGGCATGCCCTTTTGAAGGAGGGTGCACATAGAGGAGCGAATATTTTGAACTCTCAGGTTTGATTCCCACTGGCTGCACACCCTATTTTTTAGTAGGTTAACTCACTTCTAGGGTCAAAAAGTATCGAGCAATCTATTGCTACAGTTTCCAGCACTGCTTTACTGTCAGCAACTGCCTTAATTTTGCGATTTCATGCATATGACTATCACAATAAATGGAAACCAACTATAAACCATTTACTTTGGTTTTCATCACCTCCTCCTCTACCCATTTTACTGATTTTTCGCAAAGTTATATTTTTTTAGAGTCAGAATTTCAAGAGAGATCACATGGTTATCATTTCACACCATAATCGGTTAAAAAATTGGGTAGCTTGCGAAGATTTGACCCAGCGACAAAAGGAGTATACTTGAAGGGTAGAATGGCACGGAATGAAACATTTTAGGATTTTAGCTCTAACTAACTTTTACTTTTTTTTCTGTGTAGCTTAAAAGAAAGCCGAGAATCTTGGCTACACATTGGTATATAAAACGTGTAGAGCTGTAGAACAAGTCAAAAGTATCAAGCAAACCGATTAAAGAATAACCCAAAATGAATGGTTTTCCGAACAAAAACATATTTCAGTTGGTGTTTGGCCTGCAACTCAGCCGGGCAGTTGTTTAAGCATGCGCTGATGGTGTTGTTGAATAGCCAAGAGCCTGAGCATCATTTTGATACCGAAATTGTACATAAACATGATAAAATGCATTAAAAAAAGTGTGCACCCATTGGGAACCGAACTTGAGAGTTCAAAATATTCGCTCCTTAAAGGGCATGCCCACGCTAATAAGAGGTGGTGCCCGGGAATTTAAATTTTTTTCCTCATCATTGAAGTTCTGTACGGATTTTTCAACTTGGTTTCTAACAAAACCACTAAAATCAAATTCTAGGTCTTGTTTTGTTAGAAACCAAGTTGAAAATCCGTACAGAACTTCAATGATCAGGGAAAAAATTCGAATTCCCGGGCACCACCTCTTATTAGCGTGGGCATGCCCTTTAATGTCACAGCCCCCAAATTCGAAATTATAATTACTTTAAAATAAACAAAACGCCAAGAAATTCAAAAATTTTTTTTGAAAATGTCCCTTTTTCACATGCTTTGAAACGAACCTAGGTCTATCATTGACTTCCGTTATGTGATTTCATTGCCAAACTAAAAGCAATTTCAGTGAAACATTTTATTAGACATTTTAACAGTATCAAGATCAGGAACTACATTTCTAACATAACTTTCTTCAACTATTTTCCTCAATATATCCTCTCTCCTCCAAGGGACGCTATCTCACCTTCAGCGAGGAGCTTGCTTTTGACATCGACTGCATTTTCCTAGCAAGGAGAGGAGTGAACGAAAGGCAGCCTGCTTTGGATGACATCGTATGACACGAGCAATGCGATCTGGCCCATCTCCAGTTAACAGCTTTCGGCAATGATTCCCTATAAAAAATTTTGTACAACCACAAAAAGCACGTAATCAAACACACCTGTGAAGATTTGGTACCAGGCATGCTTTCCTCAGGTTACCAATACCAATTACAATTGTTGTAGTTGAGCCTCCTTTATCGCTAAGCAGAATGAGGAAGAGCTTTTCGTTGAAGTGACCAGAGAAGTCTAATTTGTTAGATTCTTGCAGCCTGACCAGTCTTTTTGTAGCACTTCGAAAAGTTACAAAAAGATTGGAAAAAATGGAAGCAAATATATTACCGCCCGAATTTTGGATGCTTCCACGGTTTTCGACTTCACTGTTCTTGATTTGGTCCAACGAGCAGCAGCAACATGTCTCATTTTTACAGAAAGCACAGCTTGATCTTGAGATTCTTGCTCGGACTGCTGTTTACTGAGCTGTATTGCTGCTTTGCGACTGCCTTAAGTCAAATAACAGTCAAGCATAAAATAATTGAATTTGCAAACCCTACCACGTTGAGATATTCTCGCAGATGATAGTTGAAGTGCTTTTTCTTGCATTCTTTTTTTCACCCGCTTCGCCTTTGACGCAGCTTCTGTTGTATTGTTGTCTTCGGATTGGCTTGATTCTGACTGTTTCTGCCTCAATTTGACGTCTTGTTTGGACCATATTCATATACCTGAATACAAGAATATTTTAGCCAAAATTTTTTCACGGACAAAAACTCAAAAACCACGGACTTTTGGCAGTACTTTATATACCAAAATGTAGCCCAGGATCTCTTCTACGAGATCACCAGACAGATTTTTGATAGAATACAAATTCTCCGAGGAGAACTAGTTTATAGTCAGCAACTCATTTTTTCTAGTCAAAATGGTGGTTTTTGGTACTTTTTTTATTCGTCCGCATCAAATCGCGAAAATGCGCATTTTTTTGACAATTTTTTTCACAGGGATGTAGCAAATTTCTTGCTCTATGTTTTTAATGAAAAAACCCTTGAAAATATGTGACTAATGACCACAACGAAACCTGTTTTAGAGCACTACCCAGGTAAAAAATTTGTCCATTTTTCATAAACATTTTGAAAATCAAAGTTTTCCCAGCATATTGTAGCAAGTGATAGCTCATCTGAAAGCCCATTTATTAGGAACCTGAAAGGCATGAGAGTTTACAAATGTTCAAGAATTCTACTAAAGAAGTGTTACAGAAGAGGAATGGTCAGAAATCACAATTTTCATGAATTTTTCATTTGACGCGAAATTCGAAAGTAATTATGATTTCGAGTTTTGGGAGGCTGTGATGTGCCCCCCCCTCCTTTTTTTCAAATGGGTTTATGAGAGTTTTCATGGTTCCGGACTCGAAATTGTTGTGCCTGTGCGCATTTTCAATTTTATATTAACCGACCATGGGCTACAATAATATGGCATGAGTTTATCATTATACGCGGGGAAATATCAAACGGCTCCTTTAGAAGATCAAAAAATGGTAACACTTTACTTGGTCCCCCCCCACGGCTGACCCACTTTCGAGGTGAATTTCCAAAAACCGATTGCATATTCGTGTTTCTCAACCCGGATTTTTACGGGAAATGATCATCAGATTCTGTGAAAGTGAAAAACATTTTTTCGGGATTTGCCTTGGTCCCCAAGGTAAAATTTTAGAAAAAAATTAAAAAAAATATTTTTGAATTGGCGCCTTTTGAATTTGAAAAGGAATAAGGGCTGTATTGGGAGGGAAGGGAATAAAAGGGGGCCACTTTTATGGCAGAACAATAGAAAAGTAAATATATGTATTCTTCGACTGCCTCACCATGTTTTTCAACTGGGCTGTGGCAAAAAGAGACTCTATACGCATTTTTTGATCAAGAGTACTTCTCGGAATTATATCTAAGGTAAGTGAGTGCGCGCATCTCTAACTCTCAAGCCCCCTGCGCTCCCTTCGGGGGCGCAGGGGCTTGGGGGCTTGGAGTTGAGATGCGCACACCCACATACCTTAGACACAAATCACTCAAAAGTGACTCTGGATGCATGAAAAAGCATGCATACCAGAGTTTATTTATGCGGTAGGCCCAGTATTCAAAACTATGTTCAACATCTTCTTTTTAGTGGCCATGTGTGATTAGTGGCCCCTTTTATTCCTTCCTCAATACAGCCCTTATTCCCTTTCAAATTCAAAAGGCGCCAATTCAAAAAATATTTTTTTTTCAAAATTTTTCTAAAAATTTTACCTTGGGGGACCAAGGCAAATCCCAAAAAAAAAATTTCACTTTCACAGAATCTGATGATCATTTCCCGTAAAAATCCGGGTTGAGAAACACGAATATGCAATCGGTTTTTGGAATTCACCTCGAAAGTGGGTCAGCCGTGGGGGGGGGGACCAAGTAAAGTCTAGCCCAAAAAATTTAGTTTAAAAATAGAGTCAGGAATTGCAATAGCCTTTCGTACCCTCCAGTGTTTTCTCGGCAAAATACACTTTTTTCGAACCGCTCCCATGACCAAAGCACTGCTAGGAGTTTGATTCCATAAAAAGATCCATTCAACGGATGTATACCTTTGAGAGAGATCTTTTCCGAAGTCAGTAGCCAAGGATCTATTCTGTAGAGGCATTCCTGAAGTTATATGTTTTTGTTGTGTTGTTATAAACTTAGTTACCAGAAAAACAGCCAGTCGAGTCTAGTTCTATGGTTCATAATGATGAGCGCAGGGGCCGAGTGTTCTAAAACTCATACATGAGCTAAAAGTCCAAATTTATATCAGTAATTTACCGATAGCATCTCCACTGACATATAGGTGAACACCAAATATAAATTCCATCAAACCAGATGGCATTACCAACCAAAACCCGACCAGTCGGTCAATCAATCGTCGAAATATTCGAGGATTGATGAAAATCTATAACGTAATAATAGATTGTGGAAATGCAAAAAATTGTTGAATTACCAAAGGCACAAGAGGCATCAACACATAAACTGAGCCAAAAAAGGCAGAAAAAAGCATAGACAAAGAAAATGCAAGGCCTAAATTATTATAATACATTCGAACTGGATAACACGTCACCTCGGGACCAGACTTAGGGTGATATGCTATCGAGATCTTTAACTTTTTCGCGGCAGTACACTATTTCACGGGCGCTTAAGAGCGATTTTTTTCTAATTTTGGACCTGGACCCGTACCAAGAGTCGATAGCGATTTTCAGTATTCCAGATTCTTAGACTAATACCACGGCTCCGAATGAAAAATTTCAAAAAAAAAGGACATTTGGGCAAAAAAAGGACATTTTGATTATTTTTGAAGGGAAAGGATCATTTTATCCAGTGCTTGTTGCCATTTTGAAGCAAAAAAAGATTTGGGGTGCCGAAAAAAAGGACAAATCTTTTTAAAAAGGACGATTCGGAGCCCTGCTAATACCCTATTCACGATACGCTGAAAACGACGGCACGCATCGATTTTCCGATTTTGTCACTCACTTTTGAGATAATGGGATTGAAAGTCAATCACTCGGAATTTGACATTCATGCAAACTTTTGATTATTTAGGGCACTTTCCATTATGTCTGTCTGAAGTGTGATATAGCATTTGAAAGCCCAGATGATGGGCTTTCTAACGCGGTATTACACGACCCGTCACGATCGCAAGATTCGGAACAACGGTGGTAATTATGTAAAAAAACATTTTCTGAACTCGACTTTTTCTCATAAAAGTCTATTTTTCTCAAAGTTTTTGTCTAACAGACCAAACTTAATTTTATGCTATCAGAAAGCCCTATTCATCAGCTTTCAAACCGTATATAAATTTCTGTGAGTGGGGTGGGGTAGGATGCCGAAAATGGCCTTTGAAGTTTGCTAATCGTCCTAACTCTTTTCGGCTTTTGGCGTAAAACTTTTTTTCTACATATCAAACCTGAAATTCCGACACCAGATTCGTGATCAGCGTGCTTTATTTGCATGTGAAACTGCCATTAGACCTAAACTTCGACTGTCTTATTTCAAATTCCTCTCGAGACAAAAAGCATTTGAATTAAAGGATATTGACTTAAAGGAATTTGAAATATGACAGTCGGAGTTTAGGTCTAACACTACGTGTCCAATGACGCGGAAAAGTGTGACTGCGACTGCGACTTTTCCGCGTCATTGGACACACATCAACAGTCGCAGTCACAGTCGCAGTCACAGTCGCAGTCACAGTGTGTGTCCAATAGCGCGGAAAAGTGTGACTGCGACTGTGACTGCGACTGACGCTTCAAATCTATTTGAATTTACGTCGCAGTCACAGTCGCAGTCACACTTTTCCGCGTCATTGGACAGACACTGTGACTGCGACTGCGACTTTTTGCCGTGTCATTGGACACACACTGTGACTGTGACTGCGACTGTGACTGCGACTTTTGCCGCGTCATTGGACACGTAGTGTAAGGGCAGTTTCACATGCAAATAGGGCACGCTGATCACTAATGTGGTGTCAGAATTTCAGTGGACTTTTTGCCAACTTCCTATGATCTATCAGGAATTTGCAATTTTCGAGTGCTGGACCAAACCGAAATTATCGGTTCGGCTTTCTCGAAAATCGGTTTTGGTCTAAAAAGACTGAAAACGATACGCGGATTAAGCGTATCGACATATGCATATATATTTCTGAAGTTTTTAGACATAAATAAGCACACTAGCTCAAGTATAAGTGCTACAGACGAAAATCGGATTTGCTACAAAAAAAAGTAAATTTGCCACAGAAAAAACGATTAACCTATTATATTTTTAGAATAGTTACCTCTGCTTTTCTCCACCCACGTAGAAACTGTCAAAATTGGTGGCTCAGCCATGTTCAACCCAATTCTGGAAACAGTTTAATATACGAGAATTTCCTGTGTATATTTTTTGGATATTTATATTTTAATTTTTTATATTTATATATTTTTTGGATTCCTAGCCCCTTTCAGTCTGGTATACTCTGCCATTAATTGAATAAAGGGAACCATACCCGACGCTACAGGGATGTAGGAGATTGGATACTCCCTACATGTTAGCTTTTGGGTGAAAAAAACTAACGAAAAGGGGGGTAAAGTAAAAACGATGCTGACACCAAGGGATCAATACAAATTTTATAAGCCACTACTTTCTACGGTATGAGACTGCTTTAGGTTTTCAGAATTGATAAAATTTCAAGCAGTACCGAAGTAGCGCTATATACAGAAATAGCTGTACACAACATTAAATTAAAAAGTTAGCTCAGGGAATCAACAAAATTGAATGAAGAAAACATACAGCATCCCTCAAAACTAATTTATTTGAATTCGTATTTGGCTTGGTCAAATAAAAAACACAATATCTTATCAAGAATCTTGCATGGACTGCGAGAAAATCACAAGAAAATGTCGTCCAATGAACTAACTCATTATTATTATTAACAAGTAAAAAAAGGTGATAAGTAGGATTGGCTTGAGACTATACTTAAAGGGATAAGATCGCCTGAGGCAAAAATTTGTCCCGCCAATTCAAAAATTTTCCGAAACATTAAACTTCTGTACGGATTTTCAACTTGGTTTTTAACAAAACTATACTTAAAATTAAATTCTGGGCCTCACTTTGTTAGAAAGCAAGCTTAAAAATCTGTATAGAAGTACATTGACTAGGAAATTTTTTTTGAATTGGCGGGGACAAATGGTAAAACAGATGAGCATGCCCTTTCATAAACCTAACAAAAAAGTAACACCAGACACACAAATTATATATAGCGCAACTACTCGAAGTTTAGTTTACGGAAAACCCGTTATATAACAGCAAAAATGAGATCACAGTTGACAACTTTTACAGAGAATATTACGAGCAAAATCTAAGCAGGTTTAAGTAAACGACAAGAACAATTTTCGTCCATAGAACATTCCAGCGCTCCGAAGTCGATTCCGCCATAGTGCATGTCTGCCCACACGTAGAAACCAACGCAAAGAGCTACATAAATCTAAGATAGAAATGTTTATGAATACAAAGTTTAAAAAAATCTAAACCTTGATTGCTGCGCTACAATAAATGAAGTAGATCCACATGCAAGAGGAAAGAGTCCAGAAGAGAAAAGCCAGGTAGTAAGCAAGGTTACTATTCGCAACCTGAAAATAGTAGTGTTGCAACTCAAATATCGGTAATAAAGACAAGATATCACCCGAAAACCCAAAAAAAAATCCAAAAAACTTACAGGCCATTGATAGCCATCTCCACTCGGCTTAAATTTCCTATTCAACACATCTTTGCTAGCGTAGAATTGCCGCAACTTTTCTTCCTTTGCTCGCCACAATGTATTAAGCCAGTTAGAACAGTCGATAGTTGAAGATATTTCGTCTTTATTCTTGATGGAAGACAACGCCGAAGAAGCAGCCAGAATTTCCGAGATTGAGTATTTCTTTACATCGAAATGAATAGAAGCTGGAAATCGTCCTTCTCGCTAAAAATATTTAAGTGAAAATAGCATGATAGAAAGAAACCAACTAATCATACCAAGAGTTCCATTTCACTGGACACAATTTTGTCTGGATAGCCTATAGTCACATCATACACATACTCGATATAATCATCTGGAATAAATACTTTTGTGATAATAACACATCGACCACAAAATTTGACTCCAGATTTACATGATAAATTTACGGATGGTCTCGAAAGATACACAAAACATAGAATTTGAAATATGGGGTGCATTAAAGTGGACAATATTGTGGTTATGAGTCAGGGCTGCCATCTGTCTTCTTAAAATGATTTGTCCTTTTCGCACCCCACATTTTTCTTTAATTTTTGAAATTTAAAGTCAAAACTAATTTCTTAGCTTAAAAATGGCAATAAACACTGGAAACAACTCTTTCAAAATGATCAAATGTCCTTATTTAATTCTTGAGATGGCAGACTTGCTATAAAAAACTCTGAATACCTGTTAAGACAGGTTTTCAAAAACATTAGGACTACCCAATTTTATCTTCCAATTTTCTGTGTGCAAAAAGTATTATGACCGGTTTACAATTACATATTCATAAGCTACTCTAAATTTTAAACTTACTATTTCGCATTTGATTAAGTATGTAGTTGAACCCGGTTGTCCTGAAGAAAAATAAATGATCAAGTGTGGGTGAAGTCGGCAAAGACTTAATGTCAAAAACAGATCAAGTAAGTAACCTTGGATGCAGAAGGTAGTCATAGCGCTGTAACTTGTTCTTGTCCGCAAAAGCATGGCTGATCTGAACTGCTCGTTCTCCTCTGTCTGTTCCCTCCGGAAAAAGTAACAATTGATAGTTTGACTGCGAATCTTTGTAGTACTTCAACATTAGCTGTAACACTCTTTGGTCCTAAAATTCAAGTGAATACCCAACGAATTTTTTTATAAAATCAAACCTGTTCGTAGTTGCGACTGAGAAACGTGTATGCACCGCATCCCATTGCCCAGCCTAAAGTGTTTGGTTGTATGCAGGGTTTTTACAAAAAAAAATTTGACCACTCTTCTCCATTTTTTTCAAATATTTCGTGAGTAATTGTATAAGTACGTATTTAAAACCTTTTACGACTGATGTGTCATTGTAGCTGTGCTTATTCTTTAATATTTTTAGTAAATGGCTTAATCATAAGACAAGAACTTCAATCTGCTTCCGTCTGACTGTGTCGCAATAAAAAGCGACTGAGTTTCATGTTTGATTGTTTCATATGCCTTTCTTTCAGGTTCCACAATTCAGCTGGCCAGCAGTTTTTCCGCTATACAATCGAAACTCAATATAGTGTACACCCTGCGGACCGGCTTCAGGTGTACACTCTATCGAGTATTCATTCTACTCATTTTAATTAACCTCTGGCCAAAAATACTAGGTCCCCATTTTGATGCACCCTGCAGTTGCTGAGCCTGACAAAAAACAATTACCAGCTCCAGGTATTTTCTTGAGCCCTTTCTTCAGTGATATCTTTTCTGTAGTCAGCAACCATGGGTCCATTTTGTAAAGGGCGTTCCTGGAATTTTTTAAATGAGATCGGCAGCTTTATGGCGAAAATAATTAACCAGAAGAAAAGCCAATCAAGTCGAGTTCTGTGATTCATGATAATCAGCGCTGGTTTCTTCTTTTCGATTATATCACCCTGGAAAAGAAATATGTAATCAACTAATTACAACTAATTGAAAAAACACCGACCGTAACATGAACTTTGACGTCAAACAGGAAAAATATCATTGACTTAAATGAATTTTTGAAGAAAAAAATTCTAAAAAGTAAAGTAAACCAACCGCAGGAAACACTATCCAATACCCGACCAGTCTATCAGCGCACCATCTCCAGGCTCTCGGCTTAAAATAGGCTAGCGGAAGAAATGGAAACAGAATGAAAATTGAGCCAAGCAACGAACTAATGAACAACAGTAATACAAAGAGCACACCATTTAGTCTTCCAAGCATTCCGAAAATCTGAAGAAGCAGTCAAAATACAGAACTAGTCAATGAACTAGTTTGTTTTTAGTGAAAACTTTTTACCAGCACATTTGAGCAATTACAAAAGTTGAAAAGATAAATCGAGAAATTACTGTTCAAATAAAGATTTAAAGCTACATGTAAAGAACAAAATGCCAATTAAGCACTTCCAGTCGAATAACCAACCTTTGTTGGGCGCAAGCAACCAAAAACTTGCCAGCGTCAAATCTCGCCAACCAAAAACTCGTCAACAGAATAATTCGAATTGGATTTAACGGCCCTATGGCCGGTCCCAAGGAAGGAAGTTAATCCAATTTTTCGTTGGCGAGTTTTTCATTAACGGGTTTTCCGATAGCTAGTTTCGCCGTTTGCGAGTTTTTTGTCGGTGCGTTTTGCAGTTGGCGACTTCTGCCGTTGGCGTGTTTTGCCATTGGCAAGATTTAAAGGGGGAAACAGGACTCGCTACAAAACATAACTCGCTACCACAACTCGCTACAAACATAACTCGCTACCACAACTCGCTACAAACATAACTCGCTACCACAACTCGCTACAAACATAACTCGCTACCACAACTCGCTACACTTTTTTAACACACCTTCTTGCAATGGGATTTTTATTCAAGCTGCTGATTTTTTGATCATTTTTTTTGTTTGTTGTGAATGTGTTTGTATCTATAACACAATGTATTCAAGTTCTTCTGATGGCTAGCACTCAACTCGTGCACTCGCAAAGGATCGGAACAAAGACTGTGCCGTTGACGCTCACCGAAGATAGTCTTGGCTGCTACACATGGACCAAGCGAGGAAGAACAGTCACTCTTGCAGACGGCTCCGAACAAGTTTATCTCAATTGCGCTGGATGTCGTGCCGTCGTCGACAAGAAAGGCGCCAGGAAACAGCCGATCAAGACGTTGAAGTTCAATCTGATGACAAACGAATTCACCGAGAGCGTGGAGGGCTACAATCATCTGGCAAAATGTGTTCCAAAAGTACTTAGCCAAGTAAGGTTTTCTGGAGTGGTTTTTCTTTATCATTCGAGTCTTTTCAGGTCAAGGGAGTTAATGTGCGCCGGAGCATCCAAGCGGAAATGGCGACAGGAATCAAGGAGAAGCCCGCAAGCGCGAGAGTTCGGATCGACAACAGAGTGCTGTCTGAATACGGGCGTAATAAAGGTGATTTCACGGTGGTTTTTAAGCTGATTCTGTTTCTCTTTTAGATTTTGCTACGATCCGAAGTGCTGCTTGTGGGAATGTTCGTGCGACGCAAGAGGGATTAGCTCGGGCAAAGCGCAAGAAGTTTCCAAACATTCGGACATACAAGGAACTGTTGGCAAAAGAAAATCAGGCGATGCACTTCACGCTTCGAGGAATGAATGCGAAATTCGGCGACGAACACTTCGAAGAGAAGCTCTTGCTCTATGGGGGTTTGTCTTGTTTTCTTTTGATTATTATTTCAATAAAATTTTAGACGAAGACTTGCTGCTATTTGGATCACCCGGACAACTGAATCTTTTGAGGAACTGCGAGAACATCATATGTGACGGAACTTACAAGTACGCTCCAGACGGCTCGCTGCAAATCTATCGGATCTTTGGCCTTGTGCGCGGCTCTCACTCAACTCCTCTTGTCACGGTTCTGCTCAGAGGAAAAAGAAAGAAGTCTACAAGCGAATGTGGACCAAAGGTTTTATATTGTTCTCTTGCTTGTTCGATTCAATCTTTACTTTCAGTAAAAGAAGCGTTGGACAAACTCGGACGGATGAAGATGAAATACGCCAACTTTGATGCCGAGTCCGGTGCTTATGGATCCTTTTCACAAATCTTCTCGGATGTGCTAGTGAGAATTTGTTCGTTCCACGCGAAACAAGGTCTTTTCCGCAAGGTAATGTTTGTGGATTCAATAATAATTAATGTTTCGTTGGTTTCAGGTGCAAAGCGTCGGGCTTCAGACAGAATACGAAAAAACCGGGAAGTGCAGAAGATCATCCGGATTATTGGCGCTCTTCAAATCTCGCCAATCCTCGAGTGGCCTTATGTAATAGAATTGATCAGGGGCGAAATCAGCGACAACGGTGAAATAGAAAATGGGATCAAGAAGCAATTGCATGATGTGCTAATCTATTATGAGTGAGTTTTTCTGTCTTATTCTGCTCTAATTGTTTTTATAGGAAACAATGGTTGTCCATGGGCGATATCTTCTGCTTGTTTGGATTCAAAGGGCCGAGGACCACAAACCACGCGGAGTCGTATCATTCCAAGCAAGCCCTGCACTTTTCAATGAATGCCAAATTAGGACACTGGCTTGTGCCATTTCGTCAGGTAATTATTGAGATGTATTCTTATAATGAGAAATCTTTATTCAGTTGTGTCACACGGAAGAGATGGATGCGATCGAAGTCTTTGAAGGGCGACAGCCGAGCAAACAAGGTCGATCCGATTCTGCCGAGGTCACTGCAAGGTTGTTAGACGAAAAGGTGGATTATTCTGTAATATTCTTGAAGTTATGTGAATTTCAGGAGAAATTGCTGGAATTTCTGGCGTCTGAAGAAGGTATTGAGCGTGGTGAGCACTGGCAACGAAAAATGCGCAGATATCTTGGAAGAGTCGGACGCCTCATGGGGATTTCCGTTGATGAGTTCAAGTAGGCTTTTGACGAGATTTCATGTTTTTATCATATCTTGTCTTTTGCAGAGAGGATATGATAGATGGAACGATAGAAGACGAGGCAATGGACGTGAATGAGTTGAAGATTGAAGTAATAACGCTTGATGAAACCATCGGTGAGCCCTTATAAATGAATGCGGTTGAAGATGAAAGGTGTTTTTCAGATCCAATTGCCGAAGAAGATCCGCTGGAAGAAGTATGCATCAAAAAATTCCAAATTGCAATTACGAAACGTGACTTGCAACGATTCGAGCCTGAGCAGTGTTTGAATGACAAGCTTATCGATTTCTACTTCCAACTCCTACTTCAGCGAAGCGAGCGGGATCAAGGTGTGCCATCGGTAAGTCTGCCTCTCACTGGTATAAACTCTGATTTTTATTTCAGATTTACGCATTCAATTCGTTCTTCTACCCGCGGCTGGAATCAAAAGGACCAAAAGAAGTGCTTAGTTGGACAGCAAGCGTCGACGTCTTCCAATACAAGATCCTCCTTTTCCCTATTCACACTCCCGGTCATTGGTCGTTGGTGGTATGCCTTACCTGTGGTAGAGAAACCATAAATTATTTTTATTTAGGTGGGCAATCTGGAGAAGGAAAGGCTAATGTACTTCGACTCTTTGCACGGCGATGGCACAAAGCATATGAATTTGATCAAGTAAGTAATTAAAGAAGGTTCAGGTTAACAATAAACGATTTAAGAAACTTCTTGGCAGAACACGCGATGAAAAAGAGATACGCGGCGGATGATCCATTGAGTGGCCTCACAGTGGTCGATTTATCGAATTGGCTCTGCTTTTGCCCGAAGGTAGTCTAAGTTTTTACTGGTTAGTAAATAAATTCGTAATTTCCAGGACATCCCTGAGCAGAAGAATGGTTTCGATTGCGGTGTCTTTATCTGCAAGTTTGCTGAATGTGTGTCTCGCGGAGGACAGTTTGACTTCACTCAACAACAAATGGCTGGAATCAGAAAAGAAATGGCGAAAGAAATCCTTGGCGGAGAATTGTTCTAGAAATGCTCACCCCCTTATGTTATTTTTTTGAATGTTATTGTTTGTCTCTTATTTATCTCACGTTATTAATAAAGTTGTTCAGCAAATATGTCGAAATCGTACAAATGTTTCGCTCTGAATAAAATTAAAAAATGGTCATGATTAAACGTGAAATATCGGAAAAAAAATTCTCATGACAATTCTAGGAACAATTGTGAAAATTTAAGGAGTTGTGGTAAGGAGTTATGTTTTGTAAGGAGCTGTGGTAAGGAGTTTGTCTTGTACTTATCTCACCTTCTGTGAAGTTATTTAACTTTCGATCAATTTGTCGAATTTATAAAAGCGGAGAAGTGAGACAGTGAAAAAATGATCAAAAAATCAGCAGCTTGAATAAAAATCCCATTGCAAGAAGGTGTGATAAAAAAAGTGTAGCGAGTTGTGGTAGCGAGTTATGTTTGTAGCGAGTTGTGGTAGCGAGTTATGTTTGTAGCGAGTTGTGGTAGCGAGTTATGTTTGTAGCGAGTTGTGGTAGCGAGTTATGTTTTGTAGCGAGTCGTATTGCACCCATTTAAAGGGGCATGCTCGTCGCAGATGGAATATTTCGAAAAGCGCGTACCAGCGAAATTTAAACGAGAATTAATTTGACAAAATTTTGGAAAATTTTTACCACCAGTGGAAATCAAACCAACGATCAACCTTCGCAGTCTGCCGCCGCCATCCCACTAGGCCACCGATGCTACTGTATAAAAGAATTGTTTTTAATTACTTATTCCCCGCAGGGTACTCAACTAAAATTTATTTAAAAATAATTCTTGTTTGAATTGACCTGGTACCCGCCTTTCAAAATATTCCCATCAGCGGCGAGCATGCCCCTTTAAAGGGGATGGGGGGAGCACACTGTAGAGCGAATATTTTGAACTCTGAGGTTCGATTCCCAATGCGTGCATAGCCAATTTTTTATTCAACATTTTAGTAAGTTCACTGACCTCTAGGGCGAAAAACTATCGAACAATCGATTGTAACCATTTCCAGCACTGCTTTGCTGTCAGCAACTGCCTTAATTTTGCGATTCCAAGCAAATGACCATCAGAATAAAGGGAAACCGGCCCAAATGATGCCTAGTTAGTTTTATCCACCTGAACCTTTACCTATTTGTTTTTTCTCGACGCGTTCAGTAATTTTTTAGAGTCAGAATTCCATAAAGAGTCTGATAAAAAAATTAAGTACGTATTTAGTTTCATATCATCTCAACCTCTACCAATTATATTTATTTGTCAATGCGTTTAGTGACTTTTTAAAGGGGGGGGGGAACTTTATATACGCATCGCCTTAGGTCATAGGTTCAACTGCCACTGGCTGCAGACCTTATTTTTTTCCTTTTATTTACAAGTTTAGTGTCAAAATGTAGCCAAGGTTCTGGGCTTTCATTTAAGCTATCATACAGATGAAAAGTTGGTAAAAAGTTAGGGCTAAAATGTAAAAAATCCAATTCGATGAAATCCTTAATAGGACAATACCAGTACTTTTCGGTAGTATTCTGGAACTGACGTTTTTCCCCAATTTTAATTTACATACTCATTTGCAACCTTACACTCAAAATGTAGCCCCGTTTCTTGCCACCATTTTCAGCATACGGTTGTATAAAATAATGTAAATTGAAATTGCAGTAAAAGTCAGTTCCTAAATAATACCGAAATCCTCCCCCTCAATAGTACTTTATTGTTCTTGGCCAAACCTTCGCTAGCTACCTTGTTTTTCTGAAGTGATTTTGGTGTGAAAAAACTTCTATCTTGTTCCCCATGAAATTCTGACTCTAGAAAGTCACTAAACGCGTGGACAAATAAATAAAATTGGTGGAGGCTCAGGCTATATTAGTCTAAATACGCATCATTTTGGCTGGTTTCCTCTAATTTTGGTGGTCATTTGCCAAAAATCCCTTAATTAAGGCAGTTGATGACAGCTAATCAGTGCTGGAAATGTTTGCAATCGATTGCTCGATGATTTTTGGACCTAAAAGTCGGAAAACTTACTGAAAAAGTAAATTAAAACACCCCCAGAGGACTAGAACTTTCGACAAAAGGCGATGCGTATACAAAGTTTCCCCCCTTTAAAGTCAGAATTTCACGGGAACCAGATAGAAATTTTTCCACACCAAATCACTCCAGAAAATAAGGTAGCTAGCAAAGTTATGACCAAGAAAGAAAAGAGGGCGCTACTGTAATGTCCTTGATTTTCAATGAGTTTTTTTTCAACGGTGAGTTTGTGTGAAACGTTTGAAAAGTAAAAACTTTTTTTAAACATAAACACTCGTATATAGCAAAACATCAATAATGTAGCCCTTCAGAGCTTTAACCTTCAATACAATCGGGAAAGTTATAAGGTAACCAAAAAAACAAACAGAATTTCGCCGCAAAATTGCAATTCTGCCGCAAATCTTTCCATGCAAAGCCTTTTTTCGCGCTAAAAAAAACTTCTTTTGACGCCAATATTACGGTGAAACAAGTCGATGTTAAATTTGTTTCGAAAGAAAGCCTTTTAGCTTCAAAAAGAACTCGGCGCTACTCGGTTTTACCCCTCCCAAAACAGCTACTCGGTTATACCCCTCCTAATAATTTATAGGCTTAGCCCTCAGGCTCATCCCTTAGGCTTAGGTCCAAAAAATTACTAATTCGAGCTTTATGAAAAAGGCATGGTCTAGGTAGCCCTAAAAATTATTGCGAGGGCTAAAACCGAGTAGCTTTTTTGGGAGGGGTATAAACGAGTAGCGTCAAGAACTCTATAAAGCGTCAAAAAGCGTTGCATATTTTGCCGCTAAATGTCTTATACAGTCAAACCTCGATAATCCGCCACCCCATGGGACCGATCCGAGGGTGGCGGATTATCGAGGTGGCGGTTTAGCGGGGGTAAACTTTGTTGAGTTTCTCTGACGGCCAGCCAAGTCGGGCTTATCGAGGGTGGCGGTTTAGCGGGGTGGCGGATTATCGAGGTTTGACTGTACGTTCTTTTGCTGCAAATTCAAAAATAAACCTTTATATCGAAATTATTTGCATTAAAAAAAATTTTGTGTCAAAAATATTACGGTCAAATGGCCTTTTAATTTTTTTTCTTCAAAAATCTGTGTTTGCGGCAAAATTATGATACACCAAGAAACATTTACATTCTTTATAAATAAGCTAATAACCAAGTGAAATATTACTACCCTAATTTTTCAAAATTACACTCCAGTAATTGAATGCATGCAAACTATTGATTGCAATCCAGTGATCTGTGGCTACAAATAATTTTTACTAAAAATCATGATATATGTTGCAGGAATACATTCTATAATACTTTGTTTTGCTGTAGTTCGTACTCCAACCTTATCTAAATCTGCATTTTAGCTTTAAATGTGCTTTACAAATCGTGGATGAAAAAAGTGTATTAGCTTTATGAAATTCTGAGCAGTTTAGAAAATAGATTTTACATATTTAGTAGTTAGTCTTCTTTATTTTATTTTGAGACATTATTATTCTAATAATACTCTTCTTCCTCTTCAAAATAAGTAACGTTTAAAGGACACAACTTGGAAAAGTGGTCATCAGCCTAAACACATTTCCATAAAAAGCGCTATTGCAATTTGGGTTGCACGTACACAGATTACTAAACAATATTTAGAGTAAATACAATGATAAAACCACTATGGGCTAAACAGAACCTTTGGGGCCCCACTCGCCAGAACCCTAGGGGCCCAGTAATTTTAACTCTAATCTATGCGAAAAATAAATGAGGCGCAAATTCAAATTGAATATTTTTTGCATAGATTAGACTTAAAATGACTGAGGCCCCTAGGGTTCTGGCGAGTGGGGCCCCAAAGGTTCTGTTGCTCCCCACTATGTAAGTGAAAACATGGATTCAGCACACATCAAAAATTTGCAATACACTTTTGTGATACCCAAAGTTCTTTCATTCGAAAAGTTTGCGGTTTTGTTATTTCGTAGCGAAGTGGCACGGCTTTAAAATAAACTTTCCTCTAACCTTTTTTATTGTTTATATTGTCATTTACATATTTTCACTAGATTGTGGAAGAAAATCTTGGCTTCATTTCGAGTGGTAAATGAGGAACATCTCAGAATAAAATATTTGCGATAATTATCGCCAAATTGGCTGCTTTCCACAGATATTTTTTTTGCAACCTGCACAAATTTTCTTTAACGATATGCTTGACCACTCAAAATGAGCTTGAAACTCAAAATTTACAAACCAATAAAAAAAAATTAAATGATTACTCTTAAAAATAATAAAGAAACCCACCGTAAAATCTCCCGTGGGCGAAATACCCCATGGATTTGAAGACCCTACTCTGGAACCGCACTCGAATCAGCGTGGTGGGTATAAGACTCAAGAGTGTGAATTATTGAAATTGACTACTTTATCAATACAATCCAACCTCGATATAAAGACACCCCTCGGGAACGGCCTGAGAGTGTCGTTATATCGAGGTGTCGTTATATGGAGTGTTCATTTGACTAATTTTAGTCAAAGCTGACCAATTGGTCAATTTTTGTGTGTCGTTATATCGAGGTTTGACTGTAGTTTATTTTAGTAGCCATGCCTTTCGCCCTTCAAACACCCATGGAAAGTTAAAACTTTTCTTATCAAAAAATAAGTGAGGCGTGATAAGCTACTTTTTTCGCCCCTAAAATCTTCAAAAATTGCTTTTAGTGAAATCAACCAAATTTTCTATATAAAAAAATATATACAAACTATTGCATTAAAAGTGTTATTTGCATCTGTCATAGCATTGTGACAAAAAGCTTTTCCGTTGGACTCTTTGAAGGTACCCTTGCAGAGCTGTCTATTGCAATAGGAGCAGAAAAAGTGCTCAGGGTGGAACTTCTTACCCATGGCTGACACACACCTGCCACTAATAGGGCGACGACAATGATGGCACAAAGAACCTCTGACTTCGTGGTAGTGCTGTTCACACAACGGAGCTCCATTGTGGTCGAAAAAGTTGGCGCCATAGTCAAAGGGTCGGGAACACTCCTGAACACCAACTTCACAATAAAAAACACTCACACTTGCACACGTTATTTTTGAAAAAACTGCACATCCAATTCATTCAACACAACGAAAGATGGACGAATTACAAGTTACGAAACATTTGTTGACAAACACATAGATATTTTTAAAATTGTAAATAACATACCTGACAAATGAAGCTAAAAAATGTTGGATTATGCTGTGTAGTTTTCAGGTTTTTAAGAGAGGGCCAGTCGACAATATAATTATTTTTTTAGGCAGTTAGTAATTTAGCGTCAAATTAATGATTTACCTCGGCAAATTAATTTTTAGGTTATGTCATGAACAGCTTCGGTCTTTTTCAAATAAAATTTTGGTGGCATTATGTTTTTCTATAATTTTTTTTGACAAGTTTTCAAAAGTTGAAGTCTCAGTTTGTAGTCAAGACTGTCAGCTACAAAATGAGAGGTCAACTTTTATTTATATTTACTTTATAGAAAAACTAGCTGACAGGGAAAAAAAATTTTAAAAATTTTTTAGGTATAAGCAAACACTTCGTGTTTTAAGTAGTGCTAGAGGCTTCTTCGAAGCCTGGATTTCGATAGGTAACAGGTATTTCAGTAACAGGTTATGTTGGTAACAGGTATTATTGGTAACAGGTATTTTGGTAACAGGTACTTTTAGTAACAGGTAATTTTGGTAACAGGGTTTTGGTGTGGAAAATCAGAAAATTGGTCTCAACAAACCCACTTCCACAAACGGTTTTACATATAATAGTTAGGTTTTCAATAATATCCACCTGACCAGATGGTACCCGCCAGGTTTTGCGGTTTTGGTGTGTAAAATCGGAAATTTGTCTTAACAAACCCAATCCCCCACACTATTTTGCATAAGATAGGTAGGTTTATTTTGATTTCGAACCAAAAAAAATTTTCAGGTTATCCAGGTGGATATCCAACTGGCCAGATGGACCCCACCCAGGTTTTGGGTTTTGGTGTGAGAATCGGAAATTCGGTCTTAACAAACCCAATTCTTCACACGATTTTACATAAGATAGGTAGGTTTTTCTTAATTTTAAACAAAATTTTATTTTTCAGGTTATCCAGGTGGATATCCACCTGGCCAGGCGGTGCCCACTCAGGTTTTGGGGTTTTAGTGTGAAAAATCGGAAATTCGGTCTCGACAAAGTGAATTCCCCGTACGATTTTAAAAGATAGTTAAGTTTTTTTCGATTTTCGAGAAAATTTTATTTTTTAGGCCATCCAGGTGGATAACCACCTGGCCAGGTGCTATCCACCCACTTTTGGTGGTTTTCGTGTTGAAAATCAGGAATTTGTCTTAACAAACCCAATTCCTCAAACTATTTTACATAATATAGGTAGGTTTTTGCAATTTAAAAGAAAATTTAATTTTTCAGGCATCCAGGTGGATATTCACCTGCCAGATGGTACTTACCCAGGTTTTGGCGTTTTGGTGTGAAAATCAGGAATTTTGTCTTAACAACCCAATTCCCCACACAATTTCACATAAGATAGGTAGGTTTTTATTAATTTATATAAAAATTTGATTTTTCAGGTTCTCCAGCTGGTCAGGTGGTACACACCTCGGGTTTTGCGATTTTGGTGGCCGAAATCGCAATTTCGGTCTCAACAAACCCGATTCCTGGCACGATTTTACATACAATAGCAATATTTGTTTTTATTTTTAACAATGTTTTTGAAATTCCATGCGGGACCAACCACGATTATTTCAAATCCATTTCAGAGCCGAATTTGACCAAAAAATCATGTGTTTGAGCCAAAAACACAATTTTCTGGATTTTGACCGAACCCCAATTTTCCAGTTTTTACACCGTTTTAAAGCCCTTGAAATTTGACTCGGGCTATCAAAGATAGCTTGCAATATAATTGGCAAAAAAATCACGGCTTCATATATTAAAATGCGAAAGAAAGTTTTAAAAAATGCGTCAAATTTCAGGGTCAAAATTTCGAAAAATTTGCTCCATTGTTGATGTATGGAAATCCAGAATACAGACTTTTATTTTAAACTTTTCATACCAAAATGAAGCTCAGATCCGTGCGCACAGCTTCGTGAGGTATAAAATTTTTAAAAAAATGTCTGGAAAAAATTTTCTTGATGAGAAAGTGAAAATTTAAAAAAAAAGTCAAAACCAATTGAAAAATTTTTTTAAAAAAGCCCGGAATTTTTTTAGCAATTTTCCCATAATCCTGACGATATTCTGACTGTCACATGTGCAAAAATCAGAATATCGTTTTCGAGTCAAAACCTCCAAACAATTCGGTTTACCCGCCAAAAATGAAACTCGTTAGTTTTTTCTTATGTAGGTGAAGGTGAATACAATGACACAAAAATTTTATTGAAAAAATAGAACGTATTTATGATATCTCTTATATAGTATTAGAGATGTTTGTTTGTTTGTAAACAATGAATATTATTGATATTTTTATAGTGTTTTTTTTAATTGAAGCCGCAAATCTCAGGAGTCAAATGGTAGTTTAAGATTTTGGTTTTGAAAGATTTTTGTTTTAGTTTTTGAGTTTTAGTGAGCAAATTGTGGTTTTTCTCGTTCGTGAGTCAAAATCTCGTGGCTAAGTATATCAGACAGAGCCCTGAATCTCAGCTTCTTTTAAAAAGATCGTCGAGAAATGAGGACTTTAAATAGGGATCTTGATTCTTTTAGGGAGGTGGTCATTTAGAGGGAATTTGAAATCGACTGAGTCGGTAGGAGTACTAGGAGAGTGGCTGAGTACGTGAGGAGAGTGGGTAAGGATGCCAGGAAAGCAGGTGGGGGTACCATGGCAGGAGGCTAGCAAATTAGTATTTACACGGTCGGATTAAAGTTTTGAGCAAAATTATTATTTGCCATGTCAAATTTTTGATGCCTTCCGCGCGAAATTTAAAAAAAAATAACGGTGTAAATGATTAATGTGACGGTAAAAAACAATTCAAGCAATATTGGCGACGTGCAGGGGCTCTCGATTTCAAACCCACCATTCAGGGTGCCAATGAGTGCCAAGAGCAGTGATAAACTTGTTCTTAATGGGTTTCTGGCATCCCTGGCACTTGGCGCGTAAGTTCTATAGAAGTCTTCCTTGCAGAAGGCTTGCCATCCTGATTTAAAACAACTTAATTAATTTCATTCTCTTGCAAATGCTGGCTTAGGTACTTTTTTCATGAAAACCTTCAGCATCATCCAGTGGACGGCCACACTGGTTGCACAGGAAATGTTCTGGGTGGAATGTTTTGCCCAGAGCTGTGATGCAAACGCTGAAAATATTGCAGTTACCGCAAACTCACAAATAAAAGAGTACTCCACTCCACGAATAGGACCATTGCAGTAGACACATCTGGGTGAAAACAGTCATGGTAGTCGGTTTCGCAATATGCTTTACCTATAATTTAAAACAAGGACTGGGTTTTTTTCAGCAAAAATGGGTTTTGGTAGTACCTCCCCTCTCAAAAAAGTTCCTATGACCAATTTCCTCGCCACAATGACAACAAACATAGTGCTCGGGATGCCACCTACAAAAATGGTAATTTTGGGCTTACATTACTTTGTAAAAAATGTTTACATTTTGCCGAGCGCAATCACCACTGTGGCCCACAATGGATTTGCCACAAAGGCGCAATCGCCCTGAGTGGAAGAATTTTAGAAAAAAATACAGGTGTCAAAAGAGTTTTTGATGATTCATGTGTGTATAACTATTTGTAGAAGTCACATTTGACAGGGTGGTTTAGGGATCTGGTCTGTGGATGGCATAGATGGATGAAAGACAATTTAGGTTCTGTTTTGTTGAGGCCCACCAAAACATCAAAAAATCATTATGCGACTCTGAAATATGCCCTCGATATTGACCCCCCTTGATATAAAGATATATATTTTCTTATTTTTGCGTTTTTTTGTTACCTGACACATTGATCATTAGATTGATCATTAAAGCGAAAGCGTCTACAATCAGCACTTCGAGCCAAAATCAGCCAAAATAAAAAAAAGTGCTGTTTTGGAGTTTATTGCAATCAGCCAAAGGCTTACAAATCAGACCACTTCAGAACTACGGCTTTAACTGTTCAGTGACAGTGAAGCAATGGAATAAGAATAAGGAATTGGAATGGGAATTGGAGCAGTACTCAATAAGTCGTCTCTACTGCTTTTTCGGATATTTGAGATACGATAACTTCCACTCAATTAAATAAGAAAACCCACAGATGGGAAGGAAGTGAATAATTCGACTGCGGTGTGATGACTACAGTCCCATCTCAATTTAGTGTGGCTCCGGGGACACGAAACAAATACACTAAATCGAGAGTTACACTAAATAGAGACTGCACTAAATCGAGAGTGGACTGTATATCTCAATTTACTTTCCATTTTTTAAAAATAATTTTCATTACAATTGTTTTGCCCACCTATACTTTTGAAGAGATTTGCTGTTGACCTGGTGGTGACCTAGCTGAATCTATATTTTAAAAATAAAATTCACAAACTTTAGGTATGGTGTGAATTCCATGCTTGTCATGTCAACTAAATAAAACATATTGAACTAAATTGAAAATATGCCGATTTGTATAAAAGCAACCTTGAAGATTACCCAACATGGAGTCTAGTTGGGAACCGCTTGGCTTCTCTAAATTTTGCTAGTTAGCCAGTGAGGCACGAAAAAAATTTACAAAGAGTAGTGCTACCCACCTGCTCATTTCTAGAATCAGTGTCTCTTGCGCACTAAAATGTAATTTAATACTCTATTGTTTTTCTTTACTTTGTTTGCAAAACAAAGTAAATGTGGTATTTAGAAGCTGGACCGATTCCATCAATAGAAACTTTTTTGTAGCTAAATTACTATTGGGTTCTTCAGTAAGTCCAGTAACTTTCGGCATCACTGAATGAGTCTAGATATTGCCGAAATGTTCATTTTTACGGGAATTTTAAAATTTTGACTTTTTCCACACCAAACCTTGTGGTACCAAAAACCGCCTCTCCATAAACTAAACGAAAATAATAGGTGAGCTCTACGGTCTGTATTTTTTTATATTGTATATTTTCGTGTTTTCGAGCACATTTCAGCACAATAAAAAAATTCTAGAGCTGATTCACTAATTCTCCGTGGTTGACAACTTTTTTATAGTTTCGGTTCAGTTAGTGCCCACCTTCTAGGTCTTGAGGTGGTGTGGTGTTGTTCAGCATAGTCTGCGTCTATGTCATCTCCATCAAAGCTTGCCCTTTTGCTGTTATTTCTATTAGAGCTGTAGTTGGTGGTGGTAGGTTTTTGTGGTGGTCTTCTCTACTCCATGATTACTGCTGGTGTTTCCGCGTCGCAACACTTCTGTGGTTCTCTGCAGATCAGACAAAAATGATTCTGCAAAGGGGCAATAAGTTTTGAAAAATAAGAATTGGTGAACATTGACTACTGAACTGCAGAATAATATCCGAATATTGGTCATCCGCAAAGTTCGTGCATTTTTTCAAAGAAATTTTTGTGGTATTTGTGTTTCTTCTATTAATTTCATACCATTTTTTAAAAATTGACCGCTCATTTTGTAGCCGAGTTTCTTAGCTACAAAATAAAGGGTCAAGTTTAAAATCGCGGTTGTGAAATCCAAATAAAACACAATGAAACAAAAAGTTCCTTGAAAAAAAAAAAACGCGCGAACTTTTCGGACGACCAATGTAAAGATTGGTATTTTTCGAAGCAATCTTTTTTTTAAATTGTTTTTCCTAAAAATTTGTTTTTAAATTGTCAATTAATTTTCAAAATTTTTTGGCTCTATTGAACTTACTATTTATTTTTGTGCCTTGGTTATTCTCTTAATTTTTTTTAATTTTCTATTTTGTTCTGTTCTTGTAATTTATTTTACGCGCATCGAATAAATCCAATAAGCATCTTTAATTAACAATTTAATTAAAATTTGACAAAAACAACAAGAGGACCAAGACGAAAAAGACACGTCAAGTTCAATAGGGCCGACTGGGCTTACACTTTCCAAACAAAAACAAATAAGTCGTTAAATTAAGGGTTGCTTTGTTTAAAGTGGAAGCTGTTTTTCTAAATAATCTTTTTCAATAAATTTTTGAAAAAAAAACTGCTTAAAAATATTATAAAAAATAATAAACACATCGGATCGTTCAATTTCTCGATCAAGAACATCGTAACAAAGTGACTAAAAAATGAAAATATTGTTGGGCAGTCAGGAGGAGGACTTGAAGCGCTTGCAATTTAGCAAGTTAAAGCGGTTTAAAAAATCTTAATCACCCAAAAATACTAGTGCTGTTTGACCGCATCAACAAATTGGTCATTGCTTGCTCTGCTGCTTGAGCGCATTTTTTAGAAGCAAGAATAAAAAATTTAAAGCGCAAAAGCTGTTATTTTTGCACCACTTCATTTGAAATAGAAATCAATAAGAGATAAAACAAAAGCTGCACTCAACAGGCAACTTTTCTGAATTTTTCGAGTGCTTCAGCTAGCAGTGCTTATTCTATTATTATCATGCTAGGCTCTAGTCCTTCTACTAAAAACAAGCAGAAGTGATAAGTAGTAGTAGTCGATTGATTATTGCTCAATAGAGGGGGTTAGACACTAGATGTTACTCCAGCTAAAACAATTTTTGGGGTCTCTAACAGGTTGGAAAAGGAAGACTTTACAAGCTGGTTGATGAGCAGCTCGTAGAGTCTCTCTTCTAACCTATTTCCATTGTTTTTGATTCTGTTCTTTTGTTGTTGGGTTGAGCAAGTGGAAGGAAAATGACTGAAATTGAGAAGGGCAGAAAGAAAAAAGACAGTTGCTGCTACTACTTCTAGATCTTGATAGATCAACGCATTCCAGCAAACCAGATTATGATAATACTAAAAATAAAGAAACGTATGAAGGTGGATTCTATTCGAGAAAAAAACGTAGGTGGGATATCAGATAAAAGTGGGGAATTGTATTAATAATATAAAAAGATTAAAAGGTCAAGTAAATATTTCTTGAGGTTTTTTATGTTTAGAAATTATCTAACTCATTTCGACCTACTTTTCAAGAGAAATTGAGGGCTGAAAATTTTAGACGCTACACTGTATATTCTCTAATAAAGCTCTTCTACAAAAGTGACAAAATGTACCTATATAATTCCTTAAAAGGGGGCTGAAAGTTATTGAAAAGATAATCTCGACACAAAAGGACTAATCCAGTAGTGTACTTTTCAATGTGGTTTATAGAGCAATAATTTGTTGACAACTCAGTGTTGCGATGTCAGACAAACTTGTGAAAATCTGAAAGTTAGAATAGGATAATGATTATCAGAATTTCTTAATTCTTCAAAAAACTCCCTAAAACGGAAATTGAAAGGAAAAAACCACTGAAAAAGGTTGATTCCTTTCGTATTGCATTTAGAGTATTAAGGCATTTTTTGAGCAGTTAGAATTCTGACATTGATGATTCTGATTCAACTTAGTTCTGCACGAGTTTGTCTGACATCGCAACACCGAGTTGTCAACAAAATATTGCTTTAAAAACCACACTTCAAAAATAAAACTTTGGATTAATCCTTTTGTGTCGAGACTATCTCCTTTACAGCTTTCAGCCCTTTTTAAAAGAGAAGTTCTGTAATTTTGTAATTTTCATCAAGGCCACCTCGACCCCTCAGAAAATTGGAAATTAAGTGTTTGAGCTCAAATGAAAGCTACGATGTGCTGAGTACGATGACACCAAATTAGAACCATTTTTCACTAATTCGCCGAGCTGTGGCCTCCCAAAGTTTGGTACTCAGAAAAACCAGTGCATTTCTTAAAACATTTTATACTTAGTGAAAGTATGATGAGTACACTCGTTCAAAACTTTATTCGACGCAGAAAGAGTAACTCTTTCTAATGAGTACAAAAAATTATAGTCTGTAATAAATTTTGGCTAAAAATGTGTTTTTCAAAAGATCAGCATTTTTCCAACACCAATTTTCGGCGTAAAAACAGCCAAAAAAATCGAAAATCAGCGCGCACCCTTCTGAGTTTTAGTGCATCAGAAAGAACATTTCCTAAGGCACCTTTCTGGCGAAAAACCCCGATAAAATTGGGTGAGTTGAGATGAAAAAAGCTTTTGAAGTTGACTGGTCGTCACTAACTCTTTTCAGTTTTTGACGTAAAAAAATTTTTGTACCAGGAAACCTGAAATTCTGACACGTATTCGTGATCAGCGTATCTAATTTGCTTCTAAACCCCTCTTAGAAGTGTACTTTGAATGTCATATTTCAAATTTTGTCTCAGAACAATAAATTCTTTGTCATCGTACTCAGCACATCGTGGGCTTTCATTTAAGCTCAAACACTCCATTTCCCATTTTTAGCGGTCCGAATAAACTACAAAATTACAAAACTTCTCTTTTAAGAGCTTACAGTAAACAAATAACGGTTTTTTTAAAAGACTCTTTTCAAACTTTATTTACTTCGACTCGAGCCGTAAAAACACAGCTGAATTGTTAAAACTTATCTGTGCAAATCAAATGGGTAAATATTTTTTAAAATAATATCACAAACGAAAAAATCTACCTAAATTTTCCATATTTTTCATCGGCTCTGGATTCGGCACTCTGTAAGCAGAGGTTGATGGTTTACTGTGTCCATTCATCCGTCTTACAACCAACGAAACTCTGAGGAAGGTGCAATAATTCAACACCAAACTGTTAGACAAACACCACAAACAGAAATTCTATGACGAGCAACATCTCCACCACAACATTCACCAAAGAAACAACTACCATTGAATTTTTTGATTTTATTCATTGTAAAAGCACAGAACAACATCCAACATACAAGCAAATGGGTACCAAGATGGTTAAATAAGAGCAACTCAACGACAAAAGTATTAATGATCAGCAGTCAAAATAACAAGTTTTCAAGTACATTTGCAGTGCATCAAATAAGCTCTCCAACATTCATGGGCATTTCATCGATCTGCGTGGAGTAGTACTGTTCAATATCTCGGAGAATTCGAATGTCGTCGGACTTGACAAAGTTGATAGCCACACCCTTGCGCCATAACGACCTGAACGTCCAATGCGATGAATGTAGAGCTCACGGTTGTTGGGAAGATCGTAGTTGATGACCAAGGACACTTGCGGCACATCTAAACCTCGAGCCCACACGTCTGTGCTGATCAGAACACGGCTAAAATTAAGTTTGTTTGATGTCAGTTAAGCTGTAAATAGGTTAATTTACCTGTCTCCAGCACGGAACTGCTTCATAATCTCTTCTCTCTGCTTTTGCTCCATGTCAGAGCTGAAAAACAAGCGTTTGAAGAAACAAATATATTCAATACTTTATCGAAGTGTGTTTTCATTCATCTTTCGAGTTTTTGAGCATAAAAAATATCTTTTAAGGATTAGGAGAGCATTTTCCGAAAAAAAAAATCGACAAAACGTTGACTTTTTGCCTAGGGAGACCTATGTTAATAATGGTTTAAAAGTGTTCTGCGTATTTTTTTCTACTAGAGCAGGCCAACAATACTCTTCAGATGTAAATGTATTTGGATTCTTGCTCGGAATCATACGCGAATTTCTAAATCTTCGACGAGGGCTTCAAATGTCTCTAAGTCCTATTTTAAAGGGTAAGATATGATTAGACTTTTCAGAAATTAAAAAAGGGTTAAACATAAACCACTTATTACGAGAATCTTGAACTGTGAGACCAGCAGATCTGATGCAAAATTCAATGCTGAATCTTTCTATCGCGGAGGAATTTTTCAGAATGCCAACTTTCCCACCAAATACCGCATTTAAAAAAGAAATTATTATAAAGAATAATATAAAATATCTGTAACTTTTTGTTACATTGCGGTTACAAATTTTTTATTTCATTCTGTAGAAGAGGAAATGGGCTTTCTAACGCACATTTTATTTTGTATTTACGTTGAATATATCGAAAAATAAAAGCATTTCAAAATTGAGTGTCATTTTCAGATCACAAAATTTTGTGAAAAAATCATTGCAACTTTTTTGATCTGCAATACACTTTAAATTAAACATAAATAAGATAGAACAAAATATATTAGTCATTTTTATACCAATTATAGAAATAGTTCATGAAAAAATCGTGATAAACTATGCAAAATCAATATATAGTTTGTAACACAAATTGCTCCAACTTTTTCTCTGCTAGGCAAAACCATAATTATAACTTCGAATTCGTGTTCAGCGTAGTCAGTCTGCTAACAAAACTGCTATTAAAATTGAAAGTTAACTGTGAAATTTCAAGTTCTCTCGAGAGAAAAAACATTCAAATATTGAAATCCAATTTTTGTCTGTTTATAGTGATATTTGTTTATAGTGTATTGCCGATCAAAAAAAGTTGCAATAATTTTTTCACAAACATTTTGTGATCTGAAAATGACACCTAATCTTGAAATGCTTTTGTTTCTCGAAATATTCCACATGAATGAAAAATAAAATGTGCGTTAGGAAGCCCATTTCCTCCTCTACAAAATAAGATAAAAAATTTGTGTAAGTGCCACTGTAAAAAAAAGTTATGATGTTTTTTGTATAATCTCTTGTAGTAATTTCGGTAGTCTCAGTAGTCAGTAAAATTCAGCATTAAATTCTGCATCAGAACCTGCTGGTCTCACAGTTCAGGATTCTCGTGTTAAAGGTTACTCTGAATGAGATTTTGTTTACGTGACATGTTGTAGTTGTCAAAAATAAGTTCAAATACTATCTTTTCGATCTCTTGGGGTAAAGGCAAAGAGTCAAATTTCAGTAAAAAAAATTCCCAAAACATCATTTCTAGTCTAATTGAGTAAGTGGTCACATTTTAATAATGGTAGGCCATCTTTATAATAAAACCTACTGCATAGAGGACACCGTGAAATTGGCTTCACGCATCTTATCAGCCAACCAGTCAACCTTGCGACGAGTGTTACAGAAAATAACTGCCTGAGTGATGGTCAGTGTATCATATAAGTCACAAAGGGTGTCGAATTTCCACTCCTCACGCTCCACAGCCACAAAGAACTGCTTTATGCCTTCCAGAGTCAACTCGTCACTGAAAGGCTTCGGTTTTAGTCAAATCTGGGAACAACATTTTTCTGAAATTTACCGTTTAACAAGCACTCGAACTGGATCAGTCATGAACTTGCTGGTCATCTCCAGCACTTCGTGGGGAAGTGTGGCACTCAGAAGCACAACCTGGGCATTTGGTGGCAGATATCGGTAAATATCATAGAGTTGTTCCTGAATATGTGAACGGATTAGGTGGGTGAAAACATTAAAGATGCATGCTCACCTGTTTAAATTTGTCCCCGCAATACAAAAATTTTTCCTAATCATTCAACTTCTGCATGAATTTCTCAACTTGGTTTCTAACCAAACAAGACCTAGAATTCAATTTTAGGTATAGTTTTGTTAGAAACCAAGTTGAAAAATCCGCACAAAAATCAATGATTAGGACATTTTTCGAATTGGCGGGGACAAATTTAAACAGGTTTATGGAGAGATATGAAAAAAATTACCTTGAAACCTTGGTAAGCATTTCATCAGCCTCGTCCAGAACCAGAAGTTTGATGGATCTGGTTCGCAAGTTGCGACGACGAATCATGTCTGAAAACATAAAATTTAAATAGAAAATCTTAGAAAAAGGGGTTTGTTTCAAGGATGGTTCCAGAATTTCTCCCACTTTCAAAAGCCCACGACTTTTATCTGAGATTGAATTTTGAAAATCTTTAAACACTAATCGTCTCAGTTTTTGCACCTTGTATGTCTATCTAAAGATAAGGGGATCAAGCAACAGAGTGACCAGGCAAAAACGGGCTTGTGAGATTCAATGCCGATCAAAATGAGAGTTAAAACCAAGACCCTTTTTTCAAAATTTTCAACTTTTAGATAAATTTTCTCGGGAACGATTATTTCAAGATAGGGAGCGTAAAAGCACAATTTCCATCCCTAACTAACCATATAGCTTCTATTGATCCGCTACCTCTTTTTTCAAAAAAAAACATATTTCTGTCCTTGTGTTTTGTGTCACTTTCTGAAGACTTCTCTCAAGCAAGTTACAACTCAAAATGTAGCACATCTCATTGGCTACAAAATAAGTAGTATTTGTCTAAGCGAGATTTTCACAAAGTGACACAAAAACACAATGCCACAAACACGTCTTTCGAAAAAAGTTATTAGATTAATAAAGCTTATATGGCACATTAGGGATGCGAATGAAAATTTACAAAATAAAAGTACATTTTTGAAAAAAAAAATTTTACTAAAATTTTCAAAATAAAAAAGATTTGGGTCCCTATAAAAGTACAAATCTTTTTAAAAAGTTCAATTCACATCCTGCTGGTCAAAGTGATACGCCATCTTTCGATGGCGTATTCTGACCAGCAGACCACCAAGGCAGTTGTAAGTAGATACTTATAGCTGATGATATTGAGACATAGTCGATACTATAATTATTGCAACTCTCAGTGCATATTTGTTTGTTGATCTTATTTATTTGCGTAGGATCCAAACCCTGTAATCTATAAATCATACCGTAAACTCGTCCAGGAGTGCCAGTAACAATGTGTTGACCATAATCCAGTTTTCGAATGTCCTCTCCCACATTGGTGCCTCCAATGCAAGCGTGGCACTGCACATTCATGTAGTCACCAATGCCAGAATCACCTTAAAACCATTAGATCAAAACAGAATAAAGGAATTTAAAAAAAGCCAACCCACCTTCTGGATCTGAGTGGCCAATTCACGAGTAGGTGACAGGATAAGTGCTTGAGTCTCCCGAGTTTTGACCTCAATGGACTGGAAATGACATGCAATATTATTTTGATTGTTTTTGTTGTAATATGGAATATATTAAAATCAAAATTTCGTTTTTCCTAACGCGGATTTTAAAAATTAAAATAACGCAATTTGTTGAAGAGGGTTTATGTGCGAAGAAATTTCTATTTTTGGACTGTACGTTTGCCAAAAATGTCTCAGCCGCCAACCCTATTCGGATATATTGCACTTTAGTTTCAAACAACAATTCAAACACAAACTGAAGTACTCCAATACTGAAGGTCGCCGTCTTACCAGTACCAGATTGAGACTGGGCTATGAGGTCGCGACCCTTGACTATTTGCTTGATGGCTCTCTGCTGGATGGCTGAAGGCTTCTCGAAACCTGTCAAATGTGTTATAGGATTGTGTAAATGTGGGCAGTAAGAGAATTCAACCAACCATAAGAGTAGATTCCACGCAACAGATCAGCCTTGAGTCCCATTCTGTCAAAGGTGGGCACCACATCAACATCTTCCGATGTCTCAAACTCAACGTTGGACATGTCCTCGATGCCAGACGCCTCAACCGCCTTTCTTTTCTTGCTGCCGCCAGATTCCATTGTTGCTGTATTTGAGTTTGCTGAAAAGTAATGGGACTGAATATTTAAACCTGAATTTTAAAATAGACAAGAGAGTGAGAGTGGAATCGAACCTAAGAGCTTTTTTAAATCTACTATATAAATAACAATAACAGTACAAACGGTACAAACAGAACAATCTCTATTATCTTTGACGTGATATGATCTTCGGGCAAAAATAGAAGCACCGATTCGGTGATTTCAAAACGCTGCTTGGACTGAGTGTCACTTTCTATGGCGAAAATGTGCACTTTTAAACCACATTTTTCGCACATTTAATAATTTTTATTGGATTTGGAACCTGTAACTCGCACTGAAACCAGTCATATGGTCGAGAGTTGGGAGAATTCAAGCTAACTTTATGGACTGGCCTAATGTGTCCTTTTCACATCAAATTGTGCTATTTTTAATAGGGTTTTTCGTCTTCATCACATGTATTTGCGATCCAACAGACTCAGTGACCGTGGATTTTTCGGATGAGAAAAAGAACTTTTACAAGTTGGTGTCTATTTCTTTTTATTTTTTGGTCCCAGGCTTACTATTACAAAATATTGAAAAAAAAAGAAGAAAAAAAGATTCTGAAACCGGATTTTTTTAAAGATGAGCTATCATCTACAGGACAGATAAAAATCATATAAAAAATACTAGTAAAAAAAAATTAGACAAGTTTGACCTATACAGTTGCGGAAAAAAGTTACCGCCCGATCAGAATTTCCACATTTTTTTGAGAAAAACTGTTTGAATTTAATTATTTTTCAAACGGAAAGGGAAACGAAATAGACAGTCTTGTAGAGAATTTCACGCTCTAAAACTGGTATTTTTGTTCAAAAGATTCATTTAAAATTTATGCAAAAAAATCGCAAAGTTTGAAACAATGCAAAATAAGGTCACGAAAAAAGTTACCGCCCGATAACATTTTGATCTTTTTTACATGCTTGTCTTCAATGGTGAAAGATTACAGCATACATTTTTTAAGAGCCCTGAATTTTAGCTGCAATTTAGAAGGTCAAGCTTTTGCTTTAAATTGTTCTGAGAAAACTTATGACCATCAACATAAAAGTGTCGACTTTTAGTCAAAATCAAAGTAAATGTAAGGAAAATGGTTGTTCGGTCACGTAAATACCAGCTATTCTTGAAAATTTTAATATCAAAAGCTAGCATTTAATGCATTTTCTAAAAGCTCTTTTATTTATCTACAAAATGGCATGTCGACTGCTCTTTAGAATTAGACAGGGCTAAGAACGGATGGTTGAAGTTGGAAAAACAAAAATGTACCAAAGTGAAGTAAAAAGAGGAGTTTTATAACTCTTCCAACTTCAACCATCCGTTTCTTAGCCCTGTCTAATTCTAAAAGAGCAGTCGACATGCCATTTTGTAGATAAATAAAAGAGCTTTTAGAAAATGCATTAAATGCTAGCTTTTGATATTAAAATTTTCAAGAATAGCTGGTATTTACGTGACCGAACAACCATTTTTCCTTACATTTACTTTGATTTGACTAAAAGTCGACACTTTTATGTTGATGTCATAAGTTTTCTCAGAACAATTTAAAGCAAAAGCTTGACCTTCTAAATTGCAGCTAAAATTCAGGGCTCTTAAAAAATGTATGCTGTAATCTTTCACCATTGAAGACAAGCATGTAAAAAAGATCAAAATGTTATCGGGCGGTAACTTTTTTCGTGACCTTATTTTTGCATTGTTTCAAACTTTGCGATTTTTTGCATAAATTTTAAATGAATCTTTTGAACAAAAATACCAGTTTTGTAGAGCGTGAAATTCTCTACAAGACTGTTTATTTCGTTTTCCCTTTCCGTTGAAAAAATAATTAAATTCAAACAGTTTTCTCAAAAAAAATGTGGAAATTCTGATCGGGCGGTAACTTTTTTCCGCAACTGTACATGTAAAAAAAAGTAAACCGGTAAATATTTAGAGAAAAAGTAAAACAGATGTTCTATCATGCCTACAACGGATACTTAAATAATGCTTACCCTTTGGATGAGTTAAGGCCGCTGACATGCACTGGTTTGCAAAAGACCGAATATTAAAGGTGTAAACACACAGAAAATTGCAGGATGGACACTTGGGGTAGCTTCAGTCTGACTCTAATTGATGCATTGGACACATTGGTATGCTAGGATTTACCGCACGACTTCTACTAATTTAAACTCCGAAATGATAAAATATAGCTATTTTAGAAAGGATCAAATTGGATTTCAGCACCAAATTACTGAAATCTAATACCTAATTTATTTTTTCCAGTATTTTTTTCAAATGTTAGTTAAAGGGCCATTGCCACGTGTTTTGAATTGTCCCCGCCAATTCAAATTTTTATGCCTAATCATTCAACTTCTGTACGAGGTTTTCAGCTTGGTTTCTAACAAAACAAGGCCTAGAATTTAATTTTAGGTAAAGTTCTGTTAGAAACCAAGTTGAAAAATTCGTACGTAAATCAAACGATAAAGAAAAAAGTTTGAATTGCGGGGGACACCGTTGTCTGAGACGGCAATGGCCCTTTAAAGATTACTTTTCTTACTTTTACTATTTCTATTATTATTTCTATTATTTTCTATTATTTCTATTTTATACTTTTCTATTACTTTCTTAAGCCGATTTTGTGTGAAAAATCAAATTAATTGTTTTGTCGAATTTTTCATTATCTGCCTTCAGCCTTACTGTGCATTTTGATAAAAAAAAAACGCCAAAAATTATGTTTTTAGCCTTAGATAGGCGAAAATAAGGATTAGGTGTTGGATTTCAATAATTTGATGCTGCATTTCACATACAGCCTTTTAGAAGATGTATTTTAAAATACCTGATAGGCTTGGGAGGAGGGCTAAGCATAAAAAAAGAGAACCGTCTGTGAAAAAAACGAAAGATCATACGAAGGGAAGCATGTAATCAATGGTCGAAGGTCTTTATTAAATCAGTTGCAACACCATTGTAATGTATACCAGTCTTGCCTGCGCTTGGATTTTATCAACTGCCACGTCAACTATTAAACAGCTGATTGATATACGGTTGATTAACCAGTGGCTTGGATTTTCAGCAATTAAACGACACATCCGGTCAACCGACGAATCAACCAGTTGGAAGGGCCGTCTGATTGGGCAAGCCTACCGAAGACTGCAGACTATAGAAATATCAAGAAGTTGGAAAAATTAGGGACATGACGTCATGTCGAAAGCAATTTCACACAAGTATAGTAACAGCGCGGTGTCAAAGATTTAAAATGTAGACAAAAATTATTGAATAAAAGATACATCGACTTCACTCTGTCACTTTTGGGGGGAGAAATTAATTAAGAAGAGATGGTCCTCACAATATGACAACTTAATTTAGCTTATTATGGGCAATGTAACAGAATTCCAACGCGCAGTCGATTTGGTGCTAGAAAATGTGCAAGTGGATGCTAATGGTGGGTCTTGTCGAGATTGATGTGTATTCAATCCTGTGAATTTTTCAGAAATGTGTCTGTTTTTGAAACCAATATACGGGTGTAGGTAAGACACATTTATTAGTCTTGTACAAAGCCTGAAGTTTTGACTGTATTTTCCTTTTTAAACCTTAGGTGGATTACTTTCTGCTCATATGCTTGCTGGGAAAGCCAATGGTAAAGCTTAAATTCAAGCTTTAAACAAATCGATCCTTGTAGGTTACACGCTCCCTGCTGGCTGGCCTTGGTAATCATGTTAGCTTTCTATATTTTCAGCTTTTCGAAATTCAGTTCTGGACCTTTGCTGGACCTAGCCGAAAGATTTGCTGTAAATAACTTAGCTCAACATGCTCCTGCTTTTATTAATATCTGACCAATTCAGCAAAAGCTTCTTCTGCTTTCATACAGCCAGGGAATGCGTATGGCACTGTCAATCTCAGGTATGGGGTCAATTCTATGAGACTCCAATACATATGTATTTTTGCATTTTTAAAATTACATTCGAATTTCTAATATTAAGGATAGCAGGGGTAGCACCTTCATACTGGAGTTTGGAACTTGTCCCGCCTCACTGGCAATCCATTATGAGAGGGTGGCGCTAAAGGCATTGAAGGCTCTGGGAGGCTAGGTTGCCAAAAAATTTAAATATAGTTAACTAAATAGATAATTCCAGGTCAGCTATTGTTTAGTGGGTGTGTGAATACTATTTGGCTAATATTGCTAAATAACTTAAATTTTTTATTTTATTGTAGGCAACCATATAAATGTGCAAACAGGTTGTTTTATCAAAATATCTGACTAAATCTTTAAAATAAATAAAAGTGATTTTTAGGAGTTTGGACAGCTACTGATGCTGGTGAAAAAGAATTACTAAATTCTTGTAAATTGAATTTTTATAGGATCGGAGCTGGTGTAGACTCCTATTTTGAATACCTGGCTAAAGGAGGCTTGCTCTTCCAACGCCCATTACTCATGCACCAGTTTTACGGTAGGGGTCAAATAAAATATTAGTGTTTTAAAGCCTGGTCTAAAATGAAATCGTTTCTCAATTTTGTGTCTTTTTTATTTTAGCACGGGGATTACCGACTGTAATAACGGTTCCTAAAGAGTTTCAGAATCTGCTGAACACGAATTTTCACAAAATTAGACCTCCAAACATGCGTGAATGCCTTCAAAAATTCAATTTTGTAACGACTCATCAGGTGAGAATATGGTTTTTTCAGGCTGGTGAGCTGTGAATTGGTTAGTGCAAGCATATTTTTCCATACTCATAAAGAGAGCCCTTTGTCTGAGCTTTCAAATGGTATGTCGTTTTGCCGAGGCTCTAAAAAATAATCATGTAACATATTTAATAACCACTTTGACGTGAAATACTTGCAAACTTTTAATTCTGCACGGATCGTATTTAGCATGGCCGATTACTCGAGAAAATGCTCTTTGAATTAGAAATACTGTCAAATTTTCAAATTTCTTTCGTGACAAGTTACTTTCTAATAGTGACTTCTAATTGAATTTTATGAATTTTTTTTTTTTGTCTCGAAAGGGATTTGACAGTGACTTTCTAATTCAAAGAGCATTCTCTCGAGTAAGTTGTCATGGTGAAACACGAATCCGGTTCAGAATTGAAAGTTTGCATTTTACGTTTTTTAAACGGGTAACATCATTTTTTTAGGTTAGGCAAACGACATACATTCGAAGCTATACAAAAGGCTCTCTTATGAGTAGAAAAAGATGCTGCACTTAATAAATTCACAGCTCACCAGCCTGAAAAACATACCATCATCTTGATGAGTCATACACAAAATCGGATTTTTGAAGGCATTTCACTCATGTTTGGAAGTCTGATTTTGTGAAATTCGTGTTCAGCAGGTTCTAAAATCTTCATAGGAAAGTTATAACAGTCGAGAATAACCGTTATAACAGCTCGCGTGTTAAAAGACGTTTTGTGTAGTTTTGCAATGGCCTCAATTATAACCCTTGTTACCGTGATTTTTGGCAAAATTTCTCATAGTAAAATTATTTATTTTTTTTGACAAAAGGCCAATTCTGAGGCCAGATTTATGCTCAGCGTGGTCGATTTCATATTCGAAAAAATATTCGAATTCGGCCCCAGGTTTTTATTAACTTGTCTTTAAAACACAGGGGACAAGGCAAAATTCAAATATTTCTATGACCTCATTTCGTTTTTCACAGACACTTCTACAGTTGAACCTCTGTTTATCCGGAACTCCATTCATCCGGCATCAAATTCAGGAATTTTTTTTCAGTGTTTGTGGCTTATCTTGAAATTTTAATTGTCATTTGCAGAATATTTTTTTCAGCAGGATGAATCTCGTCAAATAGTATGTTATTTGTAAAATAGAGTAAAAAAAAGACTTACAAAAGCTCAAAAAAAATTCCCAGTTTTTAGAAAATCCAATAGGACTTTTTTTTTAAACACGCTAGTTAAAATTTTACATGAAAAAAATTTTTGATCATTTAAAGTTTTTCAGAATGAAGTTAAGGAACACAATGAACCGGACGAAAAAATTTCGCCATAAAAATTACGGTAACAAGGTGTTCTGCGAATACAGAAAACGTCTTTTAAATTGAATTTGTGGCAAACTCTGAGATAAAAACTGCTCAGCCTCATTTAATACCAATTACCAGCTGTACCAATTAAGTAGTCACGTTTACTATAAATTTGTTTTAGAATACGAGAAGGCAATCAACGACCACGTCAGGTATATAATAACTTTTTTGAACAAAATTTTACAAGTAAATGAATTACTTTAATTTAACAATTCTTTACCTATTAGTGATAAATGACAAAAAGTAAAAATAACGGTGTGAGAGCAGTGGCGTACACAGGAATTCTTATGGGTGGGATTTAACATTTATTAGGCTATTTTCAGGCTTATCATTTTGAAGGACATTTTTTATTTTGAGATCAATAAATATGTGAGTAGAAAGGGCACAAACCCCTGTTTAAAAACTCGACCAAAGATCTTTCATCATCTCTACCATTGAAAAAGTAATACGTATGAATATTGTTCCGTATTGTTTTGCTTGTAACGACAATTTTTTTCGACGATTTTTAGGGTTCGAAAAAGGTCGACTGTAATTTTGTTCCAATTTTACAAAGTGTTTTCTGGTTTTAGAAAAGAGGACTGGTTTATGTGGTATCTATGACAAAAGCTCAGGTCTCTCTTCCAATTTTCCAATCATTAGAAGCTTTTTGGCAGGAGTCTTGGTATTACCTTAATTTTGCCATCTAACGGGTGTTTCAAAGGTCTTTTTCAGTTTTTTTAAAGAGAGCTGGTTAGAGATTTTTAGCCAAAATTTTTATTTTAAGTGCTTCTTGTCTTTTTGCGATTTTTTAAAATAAAATATTCAGCCAACCAAAAAGTGGATACACTGTTTGAAGAGGAGATTATCGGCTACACAATAGTTTATTTGGGATGAAAATTTGACATAGATATAATGCTTACAACCTCTTTGAAAAACGCAGGAATTTCTGAAAAGCCCGGTAAAGCTTACGCAACATCTAACTATTTCCCCAAGGCTATGGGTGGGCAAAGTGGAAGACGCTTCAGAATTTGCTTACCTACCAAGATATATTGCGTCAATATGTCTTCCGCCGAGTTTTACAACTGCCCAATGAGAAGCCTGTAAGTCAGTTTGTTTTATTTATTTAAATGGAACATCTTGCAGACTTCCCATCGCACTGGTTTACGCCTTGAGACCGAGGTTTGTTGAAAGGTATTTGTTGCTTGACAAATTGAAAAAAACACTCAGAAAAACCAATTGAAAACCTAACAACCCACTTTATTTAGTTTACTAAAGTGTATCAAGCAACTGAGACCCAAATATCTTGACATGCTGCGGAACATTGAGGTTTTTTTCTTAGCTTTTGACGCATTGTAAAAGGCTAAAAGTTTCTGTTATGATTTTTTATTTTGCACGCGCATGTAGCCCTAGAATTTAGTTTTCTAACCAGCTATCAAACCCTGCTGAATGATTCAGGGAAGGTAGACAAGTACCTAGATATTAAAGCGGGAGACATCGGTTGTTTCGTTGTAATTTCTGTCGGTTTAGATTCAGAATCTCACGCTGAACATGATGGTGCAATTAGTTTTGAATTTGTGATCAGAAGGAAGGAGATCCAGGCGATTTAAAGTTGGCGAAAATGTGACATTCCAGATCATTGAATTTTATCTTTTTTCAGGTGGTTCTCCTTAATACCGTATTTTCTCTATTAATTAGTCCGGGCTAATTATTTTTCTCCCTTCAAAAATGGAAAATTTAAATTCGATCTTGAAATTTTAAGGTACTTAACCAAAATAGAAAAAGTGAATCGGTAGAGCACATGGGAGATAAGAAAACGCAATAAACGATTTGCAAAACATTTTATCTGGGCTGAGATGTGGATCCTCAAAGTCGAGGGGTCTAATTATTAGAGGGGGCTAATAAATACAACAATGGTATTCGTATTCAACAAAGCAAAAGACATCTCAAAATAGCGAGCCTGATCAGAGATATTTCAAAAAATATTCCAAACTTGGGCGAGAGTGATCATGGTTATACACAGTATTCATTATTTTATCTCAAAGATCCAGTTTCTGGAAATCCTTGTTTTTGACACTAAAATGAATAAAACATGGCCAAATCGTCAGAAAAGCTACCGGTCTTGTCCGAATTCCTTAATTCATTCAGAAGAGTTTGATAGCTCGTTAAAAAGAGAGAGCTACATACCATTTCAGTTTTAAATTTAGGTCCATAAGTTAGGTTGGAGGAAATATTTTAGAAAATAATTAACTGGGGCTTGTCCAAGTATCGCCTAAAATATATTTTTTTGTATTTGTTGCCAGGATTTCGACATTATTTGGAATTATCCAACACAAATGATTTTTTTGTGTATCCAGTCGTTGTACCCAGTCATAAGTTGTATCCATTCGTTGGCCGGTAGACCAGTAATACATGCCAGATCAAAAAATATAAAAAAATTGGAGCAAAGAATTAACATTACTGGTGAAATTTAGACTTTTGAGGGCCTAATTCGATTTGAACAATTCGGAACGTTCTCGAAGTTTTCGAGAAAAAGCAGAAAAATCTTTAACTGTGCAAAATCCTTTAGAAAACGTAACACAAAGTTTTAAAAGTCCGGATAATGGAATTTGGAAGCTAATTCCCAAGCTTAGGTGATTGAACAAGTGGCAAAGACCAGTTGTGGATATGCCACTGTCAAAGATGTTACAGACCATTCCTTAGAAGACAGGATGGAGTCATTTTTCTTATCTGAAACCACAAAGTTGTAACTCCAATCTTCACACACAAAAATATAAAATATAAAGCAGCATTTGCAGTACTTGTACCTACTGTTTGATTCCCAAAACTTCATTCACAACGACGGCACACAGGCGACCATCATTGAAACCACCCATGGAAGTTGTGCTATTGATGGTAAACTTTTTTCAGAAAAAAAGCTTTTTAAATTTTACTATTTAGCTGGAGGATACATTTTTAACACAGGTAATTTTGGCCACCCTGAAAAAATCGAAAGTTTTTTTTTACAGAAGCTCACCCCCTGGATCCAGCCATTATATATTGCTGCAGTGCAAAGCGCCAGAATGACACAGAAAAAGCTGAGACGTTTGAAGACAACATAGATTTTTTGGCTCTGCTGATCTTACCGATCAATACTACCCCACACTAGAGGCTAATTTGAAAGAAGTCAGTTAATTATTATTTTTATATTTCTCAAAAATTATTTTAGGCGGATCTGGACCAGGAAACTATAGAACTCAACAATTTTCAAACCAATGGCAACCAAACTGCTGAGACAGATGGAGAGACAAAGTCAAAAGAACAGAATGGTTTTTATATGATTGCCTTGATGCTTCTCTTTAACCAAAATTACCATTGTTTAGAGAATGAAGAAGAATATGAAGAAGGGGACAAGGAATCACAAGAAAAAACTCATGATTTGGAAAATGACCCAAACATGTCTACTAGCCAGAATAGCAAGGATGCAGAGCATAAAATAGGTGATGAGCCCATTGTAAAAATGGAAGATTCTGAGATTCCAAGTTTACGAACAAGCGCCAGTATACAACATATGAAGGTATGTTACATACGCATGCTTCCTGAATAACTACCCCCTCGATCACATAGGCGAGTCAAGGTCGAGGTCAAGCTCGTGATTCTCAACCTTTGGTGATTAGAGGGAATTTTTTATACTTTTTGTCACTCTTTATATACAAATGAAAGCTTAGATTCTGAGCTATCTTTTACATTGGAAATTATTTCATTGATGTGACAAAAATGGATGTGACAGCACAAAAGTTGGAGGCTGGTTGAGGTCCAGGTCGAGGTAGCTCGACCAGGACCTCGACCACCTTAACATCATATTTACTTTTTTCGTGATGATGAAATATTTTCTGATGTAGAAGATAGCTTGAAATCTAAGCTTTCGTTTGGTATATAAAGAATGACAAAAAGTATAGAAAAATTCTCTCTGATCACCAAAAGGGTTGAAAAAAACACGAGCTCGACTCGCCTATGTGAGCACCGGTACAGAAACACTAAATATTAGAGACGCATAACCGCATATTTATTTAAAAAATATCAGCACCGCACTACACTTTTACACTAAGCCGCGAACCATCTCTACAAAACATGAGTAATTAAATGGCCGCTGTATGTAGCCAAACATTAGTTCAATTTCAACTTTTTAAACTGCCTTCAATTGCAACCTATAATTTAACTGGCGTAAAAAGTCATCATTCCTATTTTAAAGTGTTTTCTGCGTCTATTTTATTGACTCCATCATTTAAAAATTCAAAAAACAAAATCGCACAGTCGAAATTGCCGTTGAAATGAACGACACCCAACTTGCGGTAATCCAAACTTGCGACACCCGACTTGCGGTAATCCAACTTGCGACACCCGACTTGCGGTAATCCCAACTTGCGACACCCAACTTGCGGTAATCCCAACTTTGCGGACACCCAACAAACACAAGATTGCGAAATTCCAAAAACCTCAATTCACAACCCATTAAAACCATTTTCACCTGAACAAGGTGCTGAATCACATAACTACCCCTGACTTCTATACGGTTCCTATTTCGAATAAAAAACAAATATACGAGAAAAATCATAATAATTACCATGGTAATTACTACCCAGCATATCACTCAGCGCCAATAACATCCTTTATTGAAAAAATCAGGATATTATTCAACAATGTAACAACAAAAATATGTAGAGCGGAATAAACAAGGTTAGAACTGATCATTAATTTGCATTTCGACCACTGCTCTTCGGTCCTCTTCTTCTTGGTCCACCTCTTCAAATGCAGCGTTGGCCGGCAGGACATGCTCTATTTCAGGTTCATCTTCAGCGGGAACTGGACGACTGTTGTATCCCATAAGTAACCAATATGGAGTAGAAAGGCTGCGAGTTGTTCATCAAAATCCTCCTCGTTGATTTGATTGTCCAATACCACAGCGAATTCTTGTTGAGCTTTGGAGATCTTTTGCGACAATTCAGCTGACTCCTTGCATTCTTTTTCGGGTGGGTGACGCCCATGGTTGACATCACTAGCATTCTCTTTCTTCGGCATGTTGGAGCTAACACAATTAGTATGTAAAACTGATGTCAAACAGGCAATCAAATAATACCTCTTTGTACCGCACAATCCATTCTCCCAGAGGACACTTTGTTCTGAAGTGGTGACGAAGCTTTCCATGATATGATTCCGCTGCGTTTGTCGTCCTCTGCCCTTTGATCCCATAAAGAGAGAAGAATGCTCCCAAAGATATCCAAGTATTCCTAAGAAATAACAACCAAATCAAAATGTTCAAAAAAGCAACCCACAGAAAATATTCGACGAGTTCATTTAGTTTGGTTACAGTCCCTCCAAGCAGGTTGAAATTATCTTGAATTCGTTGGCGGATGAGATGAGAGAGTGCGGCCAGACTTCAGGAGGAGACACTGTAAAGCACCGAGCATTCGAACCACATCCTGAACATTTCTGTCATCCCTATATTCGACGGCGAGTCCTTTCTCTTGCACCTTGAAAAAACATTGTAATTGGAAGAGAGGGTATAAGAGACTAACCTGTTTGTTGAGATTTTGCTTAACGTGAAAGGAAACACATTTTGATTTCCACCTCAGGAAAACGTTTTTTGAAAGTATGGTGTGCGGAGAATTCATGATCAAATAGCGCCGTTTTCAACTTGATTGGTTCATCGAAAGCCTCAGCGACTTAAACAAAACTTCAAATACGTTGGATGAACAACGGACTTACTTTTCCTCCACATCTTTTTGAATGTTTCTTGTCTTTCTGCTTGAGGAAGGCTGCAACCAAAGGCATCGAGTGGATCTTCTTGACGTAGCCAAACACGCGGTAGACTTCATAAGATCCCACAGGCTTGAACTTGTAGTTACCATCGCATACAATCATCTCAGTGGTCTTGAAATAGACTTTCTGCCTTGGAGAAAAAAATATGAGCATTTCGCTATCTAAAATAAATCGGCATTGTCTATGTAGGATAAAATAAGCTTACCTCCAAAGAAAAGAAGTTGCTGCTCACGAAGCTGACATGTCTTGGAATGGACCCACGCTCAGTGCACCGAAGGAGAAAAGTTGTCATCATCCATGACAGCTGCGAAATCGGCCACCAGAGGATATTGCTTGCTTCGGGCGCGTGAGAAGGCTTTTGACAATGCAGGACGGTTAGCAACGCTGACTTGGCGAGCTTCATTACGAAATTCTAAAAAGACTCATTGAAAAACATTCAACCAATTGAAAGAAAACCTTGGCTTTTTCCAGCAAATTCAGTCAATATTCTTTTTCAGTGCGAACGATGGCTGAAGCGGTGTTTTCTTGCGTTCCAGTTGCCAATGCGCTTGCAATAACTTCTCTATGCTTAAGTCCACCAACCTGAACTCACGCAAAAAGTATGAATCTATTACAAAATAAATATTCATTCGCTTTGATTCTTAGGCTGACAGAAATGTCATGACTCGGCCCTTATCTATCCACACACCTTTTGTTCCATTGGCTCTGATAATTGGTAGTGGAAAATTGTCGCGAGGCACATTAGCTTTCTTCCATATATCACGCATTGCTCGCACCTGTGCATTGGTAGTGATCGACCCTTTTCCATCTGTCCGTTATATTCTGTGTTGAACGACCACGTATAGCACTTAGTTTCAGGATCAGCTTTATATTTCGTTACTGCCAGGCTCTTGCACCCAATGCGCTGATTGTAAGTGAAAACAATTGAAGACATCTGAAAACAAATTAGAAATAAAATTTTAATCAGACGACATTGTTTGAGCGCTAACGATTGTTTTGAGCGCTATAAATGATTTTGAAGCAATAAGTTAGTTGGGATTACCGCAAGTTGAGTGTCGCAAGTTGGGATTACCGCAAGTTGGGATTACCGCAAGTTGGGTCGCAAGTTGGGTTACCGCAAGTTGGTCTCGCAAGTTGGATTACCGCAAGTTGGGTGTCGCAAGTTGGGATTACCGCAAGTTGGGAGTTTACCGTTGAAATGTTGATGATAACGGCCTTGTTGAGCTACATGTTCATAGGCATGCAAGCACATATATTGATCGGTCTACCTGATCTGAATTTTGCAAAAAAGGACGAATATGGTTCTTACATATCGGGTGTAGATTCATGTCGAAGTGGAGGTTCCACTCCCCAGCCTGATTTAAATTACTAAAAACACACGATTTTCAGTCGATCAAACGAAAAAAAAAAGAGCCAAGACGAGAAAAATCAAGACATCTCTGTTTTGATCTCAGGAATTGATCAGAGTTCAAAGATCTGATGAAATCAACAGAACACCCCAAACTATCTTCTTCCACTACTCTACAGAAAGCGTTGAAGAGAATACGCAGGAGTAAAATAGCCAAGGAAATACCTATTTCTGAGGTTGTATGTGAGGTAGATTCAGTTGGAAGAGGTGAAAACCCAACAATTTACGGTGTAAAATTTATGTAGGATTGCTGCGTCCCTCTGGACGATGCCAACGCTCGGCGGCTTTAAGGAGGATGTTAAATGTGATTTACGGCAAACATATTTACAACAATCAAGGAATATTATTTGCTCAAGGGTAGGTTTGTGTAAATAACTTGTAAATAATCAATGCGATAACTTTGTAAGCCAAACCTCGAGCCTTTTTAACTTTAACCCAGGTACGTAACTCAAAATTTGAAAAAAGTACAGTTGGTCAAAAAAAAGTACAATTTGGTCATTTTTCGTCAAAAGTGCCATTTTATCCGTGCTTATTGATTTTGAGACCAACAAAAAAAGATTTTGACTTAAAAACTTTAAAAATAAAAAAAGATTTTGGGTCCCGAAAAAAGTACAAATCTTTTAAAAAGTACAGTTACGCTCCTTGCTTTAATCCCTTTTTTCACAAAAATTACTTGACAGACGTTTTAACACTATTCTCAAATTAATATAAAATGCGCCACGCGTTTTAACAATTCTGAGGATTTCCAAAATGGAATCTCGTGGGATTCCGTACCGTTGCCAATCCGAGCCTTAACCTCATAACTTTGATTTTTAATGTCGAGTTTCCAAGTTTTAAGGCCAATTTGTAAGCCATGGGAAAATCCTCATCGTCGACCCAGATATTCAACACTCCACCCAGTAAGAATCCTGTTTTGTTGTTCACATTAAAATTTTTATATTTGCAGACATAAACTCCTTGGAAGCGCTGGAGAAACAGCGCTTTGACGTAACTGACTACTCCTTCAGCAGCTTTACTTACAGCAGGCTGGCCAGTGAACGCTACTCTGCTGACTTCAGCTCCTCGCCCTTTTCATCTATGGCTTTGGGGTCGGGACAGGTGCTGCCTACTATCATCTCGAGGAATGAACAACTTGAACTATAACTTATTTTGCATTTCCTGAGACAAAATTGACAAATGCTATAGAAGTTGGCCTAGTCTATTAATTTATCTGCTACCAAACAACTACCTAACCCACATTCCTATTTATAACGCTTTTTTCATTTTCGGGGAAATTTTGTCTGTGCAGCTAATTTATAAAATTGGTTTCGGACATAACAGAAAAATTATCGGTACTTAACCCGTTTAGGCTCCCCCCCACCCCCAATTTTTGAAAAGTGACCCGAAAACACTTCCTAAGCTACTATTTCTGTTTAATACGATACAAGAAACTTTTCTAAACAGTTTCCAATTCGAAATTAAATTTTTTTTAAATTTTTTGACTTTAGCTTATGATCTTCTTAGGGTATTTGAAGAGAATGCGCAGGAGTAAAATAGCCAAGGAAATACCTATTGCTTTTAGGGTATTTAGGGTCATTTTTGACCGAATTTCGGTCAAATCTAGCAAAAAAATAAGTTTTGATTTTTTTTACTTTTTAGGGCCTATCACATATAGAACCTATGGTAAAGACATGTATAGGTAGATGCTAGTGCCGTTCGGCTTATCACCACTATTTGATTTGGTCCTCCTGTTGTGTATTTTAGGCTTAAACTTCAACAATGGTAGGCCAGCGTATGTTATGTTATCTTTTTCTAACTTTTCTTAACTTCGAGAAACATTTATGAGCCCCTCCTAAACATACGCTGGCCTACCCTTGCTTAAGCCTTAAAAATGTTAAAAAAAATTAAAAAATTACCCCGAAATACTCTAAAAAGACCATCTGGTTTTCATTAGGTAAAGTGAAAATTCTTCAAAGAAATTTAATTTTCAAATCAGAAACTGTTTACAAATGTTTCTTGTATCTATTCTTGTATCTTCATTTTTTGGGTCACTTTTCAAAAATTTGGAGGCGTGAAGGGTGTAAATTTGAAAAAAGTGAAAAATTTGGAGGTGTGCAAATTATAATTGCCGGTATTGTATTTGAAAAGTGTATGCCGGGTACTGTGAAGCAGTGATGTAAATTTTACAAAATTTTCACCTTCACGAGCGCAAGAGGCACTAGTGCCGGATCCAACCCTGTTTGTTTTTCAGCTAGCGGTATACCGTATATTCTCTATTAGAAGGCCCGGCCTTCTATTTTCAACCCTAAAAAAGTCGGAAAAAAAATATTTCGATTTTGAGATTTTTGGGTGCTCAACTAAAATTTTAAAAGTGGAATCAGGTGAGCTCGTGCTAACTAAGAAAACGCGAAAAACAGATTTGCGAATTTCTTTTTCTATGCTGATATATAGGTCCTCAAGGGGGCCTTCTATTAGAGAGGGGCTTCTAATCGAGAATATACGGTAGTCATTTTCGGTAATTTTTTTTATTTAGTACAAACATGCAAATAAAAAAATATGCCAAATGAAATTTTTTTACTTCACTCAAATTACCCAAAAACTGGTACCTGACTTGACAACCCTGCAGAGCTTTTTTTTTTATAAAAAATTGGTCAAATTCGATGAGCCCTAAATTCTCGGAGTTATTTTTTAAGCGTTTGCACAATTGTGATATTTCATGCTTGTTGTTGTTGACTTGCTGTTATTGTTGTTAAAACCAAATAAAAAACTTATTTTTACCACAATTTCCAACACATAAAACACTATTGAAATCCAACCAACAAACACAAGACAAAAAGGGCTCAACCCTTTCAAAAAGTAGTTCTTACACCTTAATTACGTGTGTGTGTGTTTTCTTGACGTGTATTTTACGGTGAAGCAAGCATAACAAGCACATTTATCCCCCTCATTGCGACATTGCGGAACCAGGCAACTAAAAGAAAACACTTCAAACTGTCCATTAAAACACACCTTAAATCCTCCTACCCCATAATTGCACCAATTCAAGGAACTGGTCTGGGGACTCCAAGTCTTGGAGCGAACTGCCACAATTGTCTAGTGTTCTTGTGAATGGTTGGAGTCTGCCCTCTGGACTTAGCTCTTTATACCGCTACTGAATGTGCATTAAATTTCTGGTGATATTTTGAGAAAAAGTTGATCCGATTATTCAAGCATGTATTCAATTTGCCTAATTGCTCAACTTTTTTGTTGTTGGGTGGAGATTATCTTTATCTTCCTTAAATTTTTTCTATCATTCAGCTATAATTTAGTGTGTGCGTGTGTTTGGAATAGACTGGTACTTGGTTTGGTACTGGCATCGAATTTGTTGTTGAGCTTTGGTTAGTTGCCCCTTGGATTGGGAGTTCAGAAAAAGAAGCTTTTTTCTCATAGGGTTTTTAGAATTTCCTTGTCAGCTTTTTCGGTTTATAGTGACTTTCTTATCAAATTTTTTGGTAGGATATTAACTTTTTTAACTCAACATTCAACAATTGTACCGTATGACCCAAGATTTTGGTACGCTTTGTTTCGCCTGTAACTTTTTATATTTGCGTAATTTTTAGCGGTCATTTTTTGTTCGAAAGCTGAGATTCTGAGAAACAAAGTGAGACAAAACCTGCATAGTATCGTGTAACGAACCACAACAAAAAAACACTTGACAAAATTAACTGGTTTTTGAGGGATTTCAATTTTATTAACATTCGGATACGATTTCTCCACACTTTTTCACACCTTCGATGCTCTTTTCCAGTCGTCAATAATAAGCATCTAGAGAGCGGCTAATCATCTTTGCGGCAAATTCTTGATTTTAATTAAATGCGGGCTTTAAAAAAACCCTTTGTTAATTGAAAAAGCAATTTGCCTGAAAGTTATAATTCCCTCAGAAAACTTGTGAATTTTGTCAAGTGTTTTTTTTTGTTGTGGTTCGATACAAAATATTATGCAAGTTTCGTCTTTTCTGATTCCCATAATCTCAGCTTCAGACAAAAAAGAATTGCCGAAAAAATTACGCGAATATAAAAATTTACAGGCAAAACAAAGCGTGCCAAAATATTAGGTCATACGGTATTATGACAATAAATATAATAGTAATGAATAAAAATGGCTTTTTATTTTATTTTTCACCTTAATTTTGTTTTTTTTTCTTGTGGGTAAGGCTTAGGCGACAGGCTGAGGGTATGAAGATTCTATTACTGTCGATAAACCTCAAACTTTAAAGACCCCACAAACCTTTGGAGGCTAGTCGATACTCGATTTAACCTAAGTCGGGGCCGCCGAAGGTAACCGAAGGGTGCCGACGGCGGCGGTCCAACTATGGTCTCTGTGACCGACGCGAGCCCAAATACTATGTGTAGATTAAGGATGAAAATTATTACGAATTATGTGCCATGTAATGGAAATATATAATATTTGCAAAAAAGATATAACTTTTCAAGTTTAATATTTTAGAAAAAAAATTTAAAAAAAAAAGCGCCAATTTTCGCATCTCTACGCGTTGTTTAACCCATTAAACAGACCATTAGCATCTGTTTTACCCACATTTGCGTCAAAATTGATTTGCGCAGCAGTAGAAAAGGCGATTAAAATTGGCAATCCAATTTCTCTTCTGTAATAGTTCAAGGCAGAACTTTGCTTCTTTTCTTTTCAGTGAAAGACGCTGAGTCCAGGAGGCTGTTCACCTCTAAGCTACTTTTCAGTTGAATGTTTTGTTTGTTCAAAAAGTGTTGACACCAAAGACGCAGTTACAGTTTTAACTTTGATTTCATCTAAATTCCGACTACTTTCACTCCTTTCACTTTACTGATGCGTATGCACTTAGTTTTGAACAATTTTTGCATCAGGATCCTAATTACCGACTTTTGGGGGTCAAATACCGAATCGGATCCCGATTTCAACATCACAAAAGCTCGTTCCTTTCCGGTTTTTTAGTCGGCGTCCTGATCTTTAGAGGGAGGGGTCACATTTCGAATCGAGATTTCTATTTTTAAATTACAAAATTCGTTACAAAATGTGTTCTTATAAAATTCCGATTTTGCCAAGACTCCATGTCTACTTTTTTTGTACTATCTTTGATTAAGTTCTATCCAATATGAATTTTTTTACGTTTTATCAGTTGTTTTCGTCTCTTTTTGGAAAATCCCCAACAAAATGTAAATGGGCCATTGCCGAGCCGAAGATAATTGGGTGGCTGTCTACTCTTTATCTCCCTCTAAACTATGAGACAAGAACAGGTAGGGGGTAATTGGGTGTGCACTAGACTACCTATCAGGAAATCAATTGTATCCCAATCCCTAAAAAAGGATTATTTTCTCGACCATTTAATCTGCTGGAAAAGGATTTGGTTGTTGTTGTACAGTCTAGTGTTCTACTACATACAAGGGCTCGTTAGTTACTGCAGTTTTTCTCTGTATTTTTTTAAATCTTGACTGGTGTTTAAGAGGCATGCTCACGCGTTCCAAATCGGCGCCGCCAATTCAAACAATTTTCCTTATCATTTTTTGATTTTTATAGAATTTATTTTTAGGTATAGCTTTATACAAACAAGTTGAAACATTGGTACAGAAATCTAATGATTAGAGGAAAAAAAATTTAAGCGGCGGGCACAATTTTGGCATTTCATCTAAATATGGTCGCTTGATCTAAGCAGCGCGATTTCGCCAATAAACCCAACTTGAAAAATGCGTAAATGAAAATGACCTTACTGAAAATTATTACTGTGAAATTCATTAATTCATAAGCCAAAAGCAGGAAAGCAAGATATCGTCTTTTGGCCTTTTGAAAGCGCACTCTTTTTGCAGTTTGAGCAATAAAACCAGCTTAATAATACCGTAAATTCTCTATTAATCGGCTTTCCTGTACCCCCTCTCTAATAATTACCCCTATAGGAACATATGTCTCAGCTTAGCATCAATATTTTGCAAATATGTTTTTGCGTGGACCTGGATTACCACAGGTACATGAGGACTATTAAAACATCATACAAATATAATGCACCTTTGTATAGTGTACACCTAAGGACGGTCACCAGGGTGTACAGTACAGTCGAAGCTCTCTATAACGACTCTCAAGGGACCGGCGAAACCCAGCCGTTTATAAAGAGCGTCGTTATAGAGAGCGTCTACTGTATAAGAGAGTTAACTGTACACTAATAATTCGGCAAAAACACATGTATTTCCATCCAAAAACATATTTGCGCGTGTCAATAAAAACCATACAATAATTGTTGGGTTTAACGATCCTATTAAAGACCCCTACTATTATTGCGTGAGCAGAGCCAATCAATCCTTTTTCTCGGCTACTACTCTTTTTGCCAGAGAGCACTTGATGTGTGTGTGTGTGTGGATCTCTCTACCTCCATTTTTTTCGGCCACATGTGAAGAGAAACTTTGATGGAACCATATTTGGTGGGTGGAAAAAGTTGTTTACCTGTCCTGCAAAATGATTGATGTTTTAGTTCCCTCTCTTTACTACTACTACATCTACCTGTTTGCTTACCTTCTCTTTTAATACTTGAGAGTAGGTTAGTGCATCAGTTTTATGGCTATGTTCACACCTAATTATTCTTCGATTCACAACCAATGGTCCTTGGTTTCAATTTTTTACATTTATATTAGTCTGGTATTTTAGCGAAATTTTCAAAGGTCTTTATGCAGAGAACAGAAAGTGCATTATGTGTAATTGTCTTAAAAATACGAAATACGTTATTTCAAGGTTTGTTCATAATGGCTTTTAATCACGGCTTCCAGATGGTTTGATTAGTCAGATTAGTCAAAAGCTTTGTTATCAATAATAAGGTTTTCTGTGAAAGAAATAAAAACGAATTTTTTTAATTCTTGTCATAATTTCGCTTAAGCGTCTGACAAGTGTCTGATTTTTTCCGACCTTTTGGCAACCCTGCTCTTTAACGCTGTGTGTTCGAAAAAATGTAATTCATAGTGATTTCGGGTAGCTATTTAATATTAAAATGTGCAGATATTTGTGCAGAAGCAGGGATCGAGTTGTCATCGCTCAAGCCCAATCTGGCCTGCGGGAAATTTCAGGTTAGGACGAGCTCAAACATGTTTTACTGTTTCATAGTCTGAATAACATGGCCTAACTTGATTTTATCAACAAGCAACAGGGCATCAAGGCGAAGAAACACATCTTATTCTAAGTTTTAACGAATAAGCTTTGTCATCGTTATTAGCATATGAAAATAGCTCAGAAATAGTTGAGCAAGCTTTGACGTGATCTAGATTTTTTAATTGTCTCATTATCTAATAATGAATTCTCGATCTCTCAGAAAATGTTTGTTTAACTATTTTTTTAGGTAAGCTTTAAAATTGTTCAGACTCTAGACTAGTCCTGTCATTTTTTGCACTTTATAGGGCTGTGTTACTTTTCAATTAGATTTTTTGTTTGCTCTATCGATCAAAAGTAAGACAAAGGCAATTTAGTTATTTTTCAACTTTTATATTCGCTAACCTCAAAAACAGCTCTTGAAAAAAAATTACTGTGCTCAACATCTTCCTTTTCACGCATAAATAACCCTTTTCTGTCTCTTTCCATTCCGATACAGTTCTTCATCCCATTAACAATATTTAAAAAAGGTACTTTTTATTATAGTTGTGACTGGTGTATTTTGAACTGAACACAAAACGCAATTTTGTATTGATCAGAACTTAAATTTTTTGGCTAAGAAATCAACTTTATGCAGAGCTTGGATCTGTAATTACTAAAAAAATTGTCCTTATTTGGGACTCCAAACCTTCTTTTTTAGAATTCTACATCAAAATTTTATTTTTCAGCTCTAAAAGAGCAATAGGCACTGAATAGAAAAGCATTTTTTTGTTAAAACTCTAAAATGTCCTTACTTTTAGAAAATGTCCTATTTTAAAACTTTTGAGATCCAAGCTCTGGCTTTATGTCCAAACTGACTGATATGGAAGATAAATGATAATTACGAAAATCATCCGAATTCTGACCGCAGTTTTTAACTACAGCTATGTAAGACCCTGTCTGTTTCTTGAGTGTTTTTTTCTATAGTTCAAGTGTTTTTTTAATCGCTTTTTTATATTAATTTCACCAAAAACATGTTTTCTGATGCCAATAGCGTATTCTGTGCCACCACATTTTTATGCTAAATCAAGTCATCCAGAAACTATTTCTAGTGCAGCTATTCTGCTGTTTTTTAAGTTGCTTTAAAATTTACGTGCCACCAACTTTTTTGTCTTGTTTGTTTTAAAAATTAAATATTTATTATTGTCTAATTTTAAATTAGCTCAATTTGAAGGATTTTGATTTTTAGGCGACGTATATCGCCAGTTTTGTATTTTTAACATAATCAATTGTCACTTCTTTTGGTAATATTTTGATGTTTGCGATATCTTTTGAGATAAAAAATATAATATATGATTTTTGGCGCTTGTTTAATTCGGGAGGGGGGGGTAGCTGGCTGGTTCAAAAACGCATTTTTACTAAAGTGACTGACTGCTTAGATACCCACAAAAGACTAATAAGATTAATATTTGACACATACGTGTGATATTTTCTTAATTTTACTGGCGTAGTCTAAGCCTAACGATTTGCCTAAGCAAAGAAGTTGATTATAAACAAGGCGATTTTATCAATTTTTCGATTACTGTTCTATAATCGTTCACCGAGGTTTCGATCCTTTTATTTTTGAATCAGCGCCTTTAAATTAGCCATTGTTTTGTTCGCGAATGGCGAGAAATGCATTCATTATATTAAATTGCCTCCCGTGACTTACTTTACTAGATGAGAGTAAAACATAGCTAGATTATCTTGAAAAATATTCAAAATTAAAAAGACGCCCATTCAAAAAAGGATGGGATGGAACAGGACAGGATGGAAACCCTGCCATTTACGGAGTTTCTGTAACATTTCAAACACCCTTGCTAAAATATTTTCTGATAGATATTAAAAATCATTTAACCAATTATATAAGGATTCTTACTCTTCCTTCCAAAGGTACAGAAAACTTTATGTAAAACTAAAAAACTAAACCCCCTCATTAATACAAGATCGGGGAATCTTTCACAGGAAATACAATATCCTGTAAAAAGTTAACAACATCTATAATGATCCATTAACAGTAAAAACTGCTCGGTTGTGTTGTTTTGCAATTTTTCGGAAATTTGAATTTATATGTAAAAGAGCATAACTTTCTTCACCTATGTCACTTTTCAATTTCTTCCGACATTATTATGGAAAAGATCCAGGACTACATTTTGGTGTGAAAATTTTGAGATACCTGGGGTCACTCAAGGGAACATCGTCGGGTCTTAGCGGGAACAAACTTTTCTGGTGCCGTTACATAGTGTATTAGAAAAAAGAAGGAAAGGCACATGAAATCTACTTCCTGAAAACTTTTGAAAAGCCTAATTTTTGATTGCAACGTGAGCATGAAACTTGTCTAAGACACCAGTCAGAATTAAAAAATAATTCATTTATTATACATACCACAGCTAAGTGTATATATTTTGAACACTTAAGGCGGCTCAAGTGTTCCTTGATTTATTTATTTATCTATTATATCAGCTAAAAGTAGCTCAATTGCCATCTAACTGTGTATGTGCTCAGTTATATTGCAATAAGAGCTTGCGAAACCACTTCAACCGACTCATTTTAACCCTTTATTTATCCGCAGTGATTAATCCGTCATTTGTTTTTGTTTGTTGTATGCTCTTTTGAACTCGCGTAAGTGGAGCTCATGAATATTATATTCTTCACAAACATTGTGTCTGAATTACGCGTTCGAGTTTTGTATTCGATTGCTTATAGTTTACACTTTCAGCTTTTTGTTCAGTGGCGAAAATGGTCCGAATAAGTGGTGCGGCGGCCCACCAAATGGATTCGGGCAATGGAAGGACGGGTCTCCTTCAGACGTATTCTCCCCTAATATTATGCAGATGGAAAAGCAGGAGAAGAAAAGAAGCTCGTTAGTCACTTTTATATGAAATGATTTAATATAAAGCGTAAAAAGAAATCAGATTTCGAAAATTGGCAGTGAACCAAGAAAAAGCTGTCTTGGTCTCTCATGGCGACTTTTTGGTACGTAAACGTTTGGTACTTTTTCTGCCATTTTTTTTATTTGTGATTTTTTTTAATTCTGATTTTTCTAGTTTGAGACATACGTTCAGCCGCCCTAATGTGCGCTAGCCTAATTAAAAAAAACAAGCACCAAACAGTCAAAAATAAATAAAATTCAAAAGGCGCGAATTCAAACTAAATGACACAAAAGTACCAACGGCCATATGTCGATTTTCTGCCCTTTTATCCAATTTTTGCAAAAAATGTCTTGGTTTCCACGAATGTTCTTGGCATCTGCTTAGGGCAGGGTAGGTAAGCATAAATTAGGACGGACTTAAACTTGATTTTAAACTTTCTCGTAATTGGAGAAGATCTTTGATTTCTATTCTGGCTTACTATAAGCCTGAGAACAAGCCACAAAAAGGCAAAGTTGTCGTGTAGAGTTTAAGCTCAATGAAGGTATGCTCAAAATTCAAAAAAAAATTCAGCAGAGAGGTCAAAAGTTGACGTAAACGTATACTCAAAATTTTGTTATTCACTTTTGCTTTCAGTTTCTTTAAATGGTTTGCTATTGTGGCAGCTGTGTTGTGCATTATGTTTATGGTAAGTCTTTTATTGAATATTACATTTTGCTGATGTACAGAGTACAGCACTTATTAGTTTGGTAATTCATTTTCCAGATTGCCACCATCGGACTGGCAATACTGTTAGGGGTGAAATTGCACCAGATGGATGAAGTAGAAATAGAAGCTCAAAAAGGACGGTTGGCAATGAGGTAAATTTCGGTATCACTCCTATTTTTGATAATGCTGAAATTTTTGAGACTGCAACAGCAAGCGTAGGTTAGGCGACTCAGTAGGTGGTGGAGTGCATGAACCACGAAAGCCCGCTGAACAAATGGGTCTGAACTGGCCAGCTCCAAGTGGCAGTCCTTCACGCACAATACAAACGGGCAGCCATCGCTTCAGACATGGATTGTGCAGTGAGATTGGCAGGTAGACAATTTCCTTCGGCATTAATAAGCAATGATGATACCTTTTGTATAAGTAGTTTTTAAAAATTCTGCTTTATATAAAAAGACCATTTGAAGACCAGTAATTTCTTGGTTCCTGTATTTGCTCAAAATTAAAATTTCGAGTATGGCCCAGCAATTTATTGATTTTTGTTCAGAGACGTTATGTTAGAAGGTGGCAACTCTGTGAAGCGACTATAGCGTCTTTGTTGTGCATCGGAGTGGTCAATCCTCAGAATTCGGGTATTGGTGGTGGTTTCCTCATGACTATCTACAACGCGTATGTCCATCTAACAAATTCCATCCAAAAATATGCGAAACAACCTATTACAGAACTACGCAGAGGTGTACCACCATAGATGCCAGAGAGACAGCTCCCATGTCCGCAACCTCCGATATGTTCTCCAAGTCACCAAGGATTCGGTACATGGCTACAAAGCCATCGCAACTCCAGGGGAAATCCATGGCTACTGGACAGTGTTTACGAAATATGGAAGCGGCAAAGTGACTTGGAACGGCTGCTACAGCCTTCTATAAGGCTGGCTAGAGAAGGATTTCCGGGTCAGTTGAATATTTTATTACGAAATATGTATAATTGACTTTTTTTCTTTTAGTTTCTTCAAATTTGGCTGTGGTAAGTTTTTTTTGGTTATTAGAGTTGGTGGGAAATATAAATTTTCACTGCCTAATTTGGCATGTCCGACATGATGTTCGAAAATTTTCCGGGTAGCCGACTTGACTTAAGACCTGAAACCAATGTTCAAAACTTAAGTAGCACGAGCGTGAGTACTGGCATGGCAAAAGTTTGCGGGAGACGACCCTAGGATAACTCCGTAGAAAATTCATCTCTACGTCCTCACTACGCAAAATAGCATTCTGAAATAGGATTTGTGTTTTGCTTATAAACATATTTTGAAATTCAAACTTACTCTTAAATTTCAAATATTTTTCAGGACAAAAGCATGTGAAAAAACTCAATATTTAAGAGACATAATCTGTAATTTTGGAAGTTTTTAATAAAACTTTGGCACCGCCATTTTTTCAATTTTTTTTCTACTGTACATGTTATATACCATTCCATGCCAAATTATCGCTGAGCAATTGTGTCGACCTCAACTTATCCCGAAATTTCGAGTTATGTAATTTTGTTTCAACCAAAAAAATAACTCTTTTTCTTAAAACGGATAGAAGTGGGCTGTTTTGATCACACTTATGCACACATTTGGGCTCATTTTACTCGGCTTGAACCGCTCTACAAGATAGCTGTAAAAAATGTCATACAGTCAAACCTCTATATAACGCCACCCCAATATAACGCAACCCTCGGTATAACGCCACCCGAACAGGGATCGCTTTGGTCGGCTTTGACTAAAATTGAGTCAAATGAACCCTTGATAGAACACCACCTCAATACAACGCCACCTGGAGGCCAGTCCCAAAAGTGGCGTTATCTAATAGCATTTAACTAGAAACAACGTTATAAGGAGTGCGCATGGTAGATGGAGCTCTGATATTGGGAAGTCAAACAAATTTTTATTAGAAAGCACAGGGGGTCATGTTCAGCATAGTTGATTTGTATGTGAAGATGCTCTTAATCGCCAAAAAATACTATCAAGTTTTGAATTCCACTCGAGACAACAAGCATTTGAATAGAGACTTCATTTCTTTTTTGTCTTGAGTGGAGTTCAAATTTGACATTGAACTCTGAGTTGCAAGGGAACTTTTACATACAAATCAACTATTTTGAACACGAATCTGGTGTCAGATATGAAGCTTGTGATCCTGAAAAAATTTGCCTTGGTACCCTTGCGCTTTCTAATTAAAATTCGTCTTACTTCCCAACTTCAGAGCTCCATATACCAAAATTTGTAATTTTGCTTTAAATTATTAAAAAGTCTGAATTTTTTTTACATAATATGGCAATTTTTACAACCATCTTGTAGAACGGTTCAAGCTGAGTAGAATGAGCCTGAATTGTGTATAAGTGTGATCAAAAAGCCCACTTCTATTCATTTTGAGAAAAGGGGTCATTTTGATGGTTAAAAAAAATTAATTCACTAAAAATGCCAGAACTCAAAATTTTTAAGATAAATTGAGGTTGCACCTGAGAACATATTACTCAGTGACAAATTTATAGTCGAAATTTACACAATTCACAATTATCACACAGGTCACAATTCTCGCCATGCCTTGGTACCCGACTGAATAGCCCGTATACCCGTTTTTTAGCACTATGGACAGGTTCTATGAAAGCACCTGCACCAGAAAATTTGCTGACAAGAGAACATATGGTAGAGACGATGCGATTCGGAAAAACCCTATATACCATTCAATAGAGAATTAAAAATGCTTTTGAGACATAAAGATTATTTTCTGCGGAAAATTCGATTTTGGGGGTGAAAAATGCGTTTGAAAGTTGAGTAAAATTATTCATATATATCTGATAATACCTAGTGAATGTGTCCTTCGGTATTTTAGTGGTTAAGCGTTCTGTGCTCGAGTACCCTCTCGAGTTGAACCCGCATGGACGCTATTTTATTTTTTGTTCTATTTCTTTTTTGTTGTGTTTGTTCGCTTTTTGATCATTGCATAATTTTTATCTCTACTTAAACGATATGATGATAATGCTTTTCAATAAAAAAATGAGAAAAGCACAATTACAGTTCACAACGAGCACCTTTTAGCTGGTCATTTATATATGTAGAGCTGTTTTTGTACTTTTCTCATGAAAATCATTAAACCATATCGTTTAAGTAGATATAGAAATTATGCAATGATTAACAATCATAAAACACAACTAAAAATAAATAGAACAAAAAGAAATAACAGCGTCCAAGCGGATTCAAACTCGAGAGGGTACTCAAGCGCAGAACGCTTAACAATTTGAAGCACACAGTCATTAGGGTATTATCAGATATATATGCTGAACAATTTACCTTACTTTCAAACGCATTTTTCACCCCCAAATTGACTTTTCAGCAGAAAATTATATTGATGTTAAATAAGCATGTTCGATTCTCTATCAAATGGTTTATAGGGTTTTCCGAATCGCAACGTCACTACCATATGTTCCCTTGTGAGCAGAATTGCCAGCTCCTCGAAAACGATTTTTAGGCAATTTTTAAGTACTCGAAATTAGTACCATGACTCTCGCCCATAATACAAAGATGGATTAAAAATTAGTATATTTCATAGGTTCTTCAACAAAAGAGGACGACATTGATGCTAATGAAGACATGAAGTATGAATTTAATAATTTATTTGATATTTTTGTTCATATTTGGTTTTTCTCTTGTCCAGAAGAACATTTGTTGACCCTCGAACAGGGAGAGTGTATGAAGAGGAGACATTTTGAAAAGAGAAAGGCTGGCTGAGCTACTTGATGAGCTGGCAGTAGCTCCTGACCCTGGTTAGCGACATTTTGTTAGTTAAAAACATTAACGGCTACAAGTTTTTTCTTCATGAATACAACGGCTATTGTTTTTATCGGTCAAGCAAAAATGTCTGATCATTGATGGCGTGCAAAAATCAAATTTCTCTCGGTGATTGGCATGGGCTATGTTTTTTTTGCCGGGTTAACCTTTCTCAACCCTTTGTTTTGAAAACACTGAAATGCACCACTCAAACTATTTGTCTGTATATTATCCAAGTTGTTTCAGTGCAACTGTTCTACAAAGGTATTAGTTAACTGAAAATTTGGCTTTCACAATTTCAAAATAAAACGTTGAAGAAGGAATTGCTCAAACCATCGCCGCTGAGATCAAAGATAACGGTAAATATTTTTTTACATATATTCAAATAGACGCAATTTTTCAGGTGGTTATGTAACCGTGGAAGATTGAGTGCCTATGAAACTGTGAGTTTTCTCCTAAAAATACTGGTTTTTAAAGATACGAACTGAAATTACATATCACATAATAGTAGTAATAGCCACATACTGACTCCGCGAAATTGTAGGTGATCCACGAGACGCCTTTGGAAAGTGAAGTACTGCCGGACGAGATGGTGATGTGTAAGAACTGATCATACTCGATTTTGTTCTTAAATTCTTACTCCGCTAAATTTCCCTACAGGTCCCCCTCCACCATCTTCTTTCACTGTCACTCAAGCTATCATTGGTGTGATGGCTCGTAAGTTTCTAATTATATGACACTGTTCCTCACTAAAATTCGCACATTTCCAGAGTTCTATGGCAATAAAAAAGTAGACTTAAACGACCCCTTGGTTTATCACAGACTAATTGAGACTGAGAAATTTGCCTATGCTCAAAGAACAAAACTAGGGGATTCATCTTTTGTCAAAAATGCCAGGAGTGTTTCCAGAAATATGACTAAACCGTAAGCTTTTTTTAAATTGCAGTTGTCTTGAGATGAAATTAAATTTATAAATAATTTGCAGTGCTTTCGCTAAATGGATTGCTTCTTTGATTAAGGACGAGGCACAGCCCATTAACTACTATACCTCGGATTTGAGTGGCCATGTGCCTGACCATGGCACTCACGTGACTGCTCTTGATCACGAGGGTCATGGCGTTTCTGCTACGAGCACCATTAATTTGCTGTAGGGTTTAAAATTTTTACGTGATCCATTTTAAAAACTTAACATTTTTAAATTTCTGCCAAAAAAATTTGCATTTTATTAACATTGATAATTGACCATTATTGAAACGAGTCTAAAAACTGGTAAAACGATAAAATTTGCGGAATTTGAATATTTTGATTTTTCGGACCACAGTGGGGACCAAGAAAATTTTTTAAAAATTTCGAACTTTTTCTATGGACATTTTAAATCTGGAACTAATTTGTGCCACCTGGTAGGTCTAGACACACAGCAAATGTATTTATATACATGGAACTTTTTTAGTTTTTTGGTTACCGTATTTCCTCTAATAGGAGCACCCGCTCTAATAAGCGCACCCCTCATTTTTTGAAAAAGGTGAAAACTGCAATTTTATAAAAAAATTACAAACAAAAAGCTCGATTTGTATTCAAAATTATCTCAAAAAAGTTTCTGCGTTGTTCACAAGCTTTGTCTGAGAAACAGTTATGTTTTTTTGGAACGGTCTCAATGTTCCCTTGTACTCTTTCTTCTATTGTAATATTCAAATTACAGCATCAAATAGATCTCATCGCTAACTACGGGAGCGGATCTGAAGACGAGAATGAACAAGTCGTGACGCCGAGAAAACTCAAGTACTATACAGCCGAACTCAAGCTGAAAGTGGTCAAGCATGCGCAAGAGTTCTCAAACCATGCGGCGAGCGAAAAATTCGGAGTGGATTGCAAAAAGGTGATAGAGTGGGTAAAACAAGAATCAAAGCTCCATCAAATACAGTAAATTTTCTTCACATTTTTATTTTTCTTTACCACCTTATACCGGTATTTGATCATGTCAAGATTTCGGTCGCCAGCCGGGAAGCTGAAGAAGAGACTACAAGGAGGAGGCCGGCCATTTAAAGATCTCGATATTCAGCTTGCAGCTTGGGTCAGAGAGCGCCGAGCAAAAAAGCTTTGCCTTTCGCATACAATCCTGCAGCATGAGGCAGTTCAAATGTTTAATGCAGAGGAGGACAGAGAGCGGTTCGAGGTTTGGATTTTTAAGATTTGGATTTTCCAAAGTTTGGAGTTCAGGGAGCATAGGATGGCTCATGAAATTTTTGCAGCGTCACAACTTTCAACTACGTGTTCCAACGACTGTGTGTCAGAAGCCGCCGTCTGATTACGTTCAGAAGATTGTCGACTTTGATGTTTGATTGTTTGAGCTTTTATGCGGTTATAGAATTGCAATAAAATTGTTAGCTTCACTGGTGTTTACTAAAATTTTCGCTGTGTTGAAAAACAAGCGCACCCGCTCCAATAAGCGCACCTGCTCTAATAATCGCACCCCCTAGCGGTAGATCGAAAAATAAGCGCACCGGTGCTCCTATTAGAGGAAATACGGTCTGACTTTTCATAGGTGGAATAATTTATAGGCTCAGATAGAATTTAACCACCTAATCTGGGAATTTGTCCGCCTTTTTATTAATTTGGCCGCCTTTTTTAAATTTCAAATAAAAAAATATAATTTGGCAGCCTTTTTTTTTAATTGGCCGCCTTTTTTTCTTGTTACTTTTTTTTTTTCAAATTTTAGCTTTAATTTGATAGTAATTTTGCTCTTAATGATAGCGGAAATGAAAGCCCATAATCTTGGCTACGTATTGTATAAAAAATTGCGCACTCATAGGATAAAGTTAGAAAATATAATCAAAAAATGGTTTTCTAAATGGTTTTTTTTGTAATTTGAATGTTTTTAATTTTGTCTTTCATTAGTTGGTACTTTTCTGTCTATGATAGCAAAGATGAAAGCCCGCAACTTTTGGCTACTCACTGATTTGAAAAAATTGTTAACTTGTAAGGTAAAATTAGGAAATTTCATAAAAACCATTTAGCAGGTAAAGGCGAAATAGCCATCTAGGTGTTTTTGATTAGATTTTCTAACTTTATCCTATGAGTGCACAATATTTTTATACCAATACATAGCCAAGATTATAGGCTTTCATTTTCGCTATCATTAAGAGCAAAATTACTATCAAATTAAAGCTAAAATTTGAAAAAGCATGAAGTAACAAGAAAAAAAGGCGGCAATTAAAAAAAAAGGCGGCCAAATTCTATTTTTTATTTGAAATTCAAAAAAGGCGACCAAATTAACAAAAAGGGCGGCCGAATTCCACATTAGGCGGTACATTTCACTTATAGCCTAATTTATAATAAAATACTGACGTTACTTTTAATTTTATTTTTTATCGTAGTGAAAAATCATTTTCATATTTTTTGATTTTCTAGACTAGGTTCGATGAGAGTTTCACCAACGCTAGGTATTATTTGGAATGACCAAATGGACGACTTCAGCATGCCTAACATGAGCAATTTCTTTGGTTTTGCGCCTTCACCAGAAAATTTTATATTGCCAAAGAAGAGGCCGATGAGCAGTATGTCGCCCATGATTGTAATAACTTGTCTTTGATAATTTGTACACGCTATATAACTTTTTAGGTTTACAACAAAAATAGCGGAAAAGTAAGACATCAAAAAGCACTAATACAAATTATGACGCTAGTATAGAATAACCACCACCCCCCCCCCAAATCTCACCCTCCCAAAATTGCTGTAACTATTCTTGAAACAACAGGTTTAGGTTAGCCCTTAGGCTCGGGGGCAGCCCGGCGTACGGAAGTTGTGACTAATAACTGTGCTACGCACTTTTTTCTGGGTCTGGACAAAAATGGGGTGCTTTTTACTTAAGCTTAAAAAGAAAAATTTTCAGGGGATATTCTACACTAGGGTCCAATTATTATATTTTTAAATTTAAAAATTTACCAATTTTTTAGGTGAAAATGGTAATTGGTGCATCTGGTGGATCAAGAATCATTTCATCGGTTGCGCAGACAGGTAAATTTATCAAAAAAAATTTCTGTTAAAAAACATGAAAATATATTGTAAATCTTGCAAACAAATTATTTTATTTATAAAATTGTGAGTGCAACCCCTATTAATAATGCTTTATAAATTGCCATGGCTGCAGACGGCAAGTTCTCTATATTTCAGTCTCGAGAAAATATTTTGTGGATTTATTTATTGCGTTTACTCAACTACCGCAAGAACTGATGTTGTGCTTATTCGATTTTGGGTACTTATTCCTTTTACCCCACCCCCAATTTTTGAAAAATGACCCAAAAACACGTCCTAAGCTATTTTTTCTTCTTAACATGATAAGAGAAGCAGTTTCTAATATGAAAATAAAAACTTTTCTCAAAAAATTTGACTTCAGCTCATGAAGGCCAGATGGTCTTTTTAGGGAGTTCAAGTCCGACACTTTTTGTGACGAGGTAGACGGGTTTTTATGGCAAAATAAAATATTCTAAAAACACGATCGTGAAAATGAGGATTTTTGCTATATTTTGGAATGAAGACTTGCGAGTCACATTTTTCAAAAGACTTAAAAATTTGGCTAAAAATTTTCGCATCCTATATGAGAACGTAGTGTCGGAGAAACGAGGTTTGACTGTATGTACATTTTGTAACTTTTGAAAAGAAAATAAACAGAGATGATCGGCAGCCCATTTTACTTGCCTAAATAAATAATGAATAAAAAATTAGCATGTAAAAACAAAATTGTTTGTTTTTTAGTCATTAGGTCATTGCTATTCAACCAGACTGTCAAGGAGGCCGTAGATGCACCCAGATTCCACAATCAATTTTTGCCTCACATCACTGAGTACGAACGCTCGATTCCTCCAGTAATTTTGCCTTATAAACATTTTTTTTTATTTTGAATCCAAATTTAAGGCAATCATTCAAAACTTGACCAAAGAGCATCATCAAAATATGACAATTATTGAAAAGCAGCCAAGGTGAAAATATATCGAAAATTCGACCTTACTTGGATATACACCCCCCCCCCCCCAATCAACTTTTTTTAAAAGTGTTTCCAAACACCCTATATCGACCTAAAATGGCCTCAGGAATTCAAAAAAGAAATTATTTTTAAGTTCTGGTCAATATAAAATTCAGTTTTGAGCTTTTTTGAAATCTCAACTTTTTACCTGTTTTACCATGTTTTTCAACGTGGGACTTGGCAAAAAGAGCCTCTCAATGCATTTTTGTTCAAGAGTCTTGCTCGGAATTATGTCTAAGGTAAGTGAGTGCGCGCATCTCTAACCAACCAAGCCCCTGCGCCCCGAAGGGGCGCAGGGGGCTTGGTTGCTTGGGGTTGAGATGCGTACACCCACATACCTTAGACGCAAATCACTCGAAAGTGACTCTGGATGCATAAAAAGTGTATGCATCCCAGAGTTTATTTATGCGGTAGGCCCCAGTCAACAAAACTATGTTCAACATCTTCCTTTTGTTTAAAATTGTTCTCTTTTTTGGTCCATTTCCACCCAAATACAGACCTGAATCCCTTTAAAAATGGTCAAAATGGGTGATTTTGGGTGGTCCCAAAACTCAATTTTTTATTGACCAGAACCTAAAAATAATGTCTTTTTTGAACTCCTGAGACCATTTTAGGTCGATATAGGGTGTTTGGAAACACTTTTAAAAATTTGATTTGGGGGGGGGGGTATATCCAAGTAGCGGCGAAAATTTCTTGTCACACTCATTTTTTCAGTGTGGTTCAAGCACTATTGGTTATGGAAGATGGCTTTATCCACGGAAATTCTGACTTTCGCAGGAAAACGGCTACATACCCTGCGGGATATTAATATTTCTGGTTTTTGTATATGACTGTACTACTCTACCAATTAGGAGCGATTGCAACATGTTGACCAACAAAAAGTCATTTTGTTACAGGTTATCTGTGATTTTCATAAATCGTTTGTTATATTTGTTGAATAGATTTTTTATTATTTAACTTTCATACAGTAACCCGCGCCATATTCAAGTTCCTTCCTGAGCTGGCTCTATGATTTTTTTAACCTCAATTTTTGAAGTTTTTTGCTAGTTCTGCTATGTCTGCTACCACCTATCGCAAGGGTTCCGATTTTACCGGTTATTTTAAAAAAATCTTGTAATTTTTCATTCGAAAAACAAAACCTCAATATAGTTGACCTTTTTTTAAAAATAGATAGTCACTACACCGAGGTCTTTTTTTTGAAGGACCATCGCCGTTGCCGTCAACGAGAATTCCACACGTTTGAATGCGCGCGGACACTTTTTTATTCCGAAAGTATTAGAAAATTTTTTAGTAAACTAATAATTAAATTATCAAAAGCAAAGCGGAAGGAATAATTTCGCAATAAAACAAGTGTCCGCGCGCATTTAAAGTTGTGAAATTCTCGTTGTCGACAACGGCGATGGTTGCTTTAAATTGCACAATAACACAATTTTTAAATGCAATAAGAATTTTCGCGATATTTGATACCAGAATATCGTAACAAAACTGGCAAAAAAATAATATTAGACAATATAAGATAATATTGAGGATTGGGCACGAAAAAGTGTCAGATCCAGCGTGGAACCAACTTGCATAGGGTGCTACTATCTCGAGGTTTGACTGTACTCGAAGCTTTTTTAGTTTTAATTAAACTTTTATATAAGTAGAAAAAAGTTAATTCTGTTTTTAAATAAATCTTTCTATTATCTGTAGTTGCATATTTGTAATGGTCTATGTAAAAACTTGTTTTAACCACTAACTTTAAAAAGAAGTGATAATAACTTGGTTTGTTAAGATTCGATATTTTGCCCCTACCAGTTGTTCGGGTTAAATTTTGTTTGTTCCTCTTAGTTTAGCAATTAAATATGTAAAGAATGTTCTTTTTACATGTTATTTTTCTTATTACTTTACGGATATCGATTTTTTTTGGTGCAAAAAGGATCTTTTTTGGTGCAAATTTACTTTTTGTAGCGCAAATTTTATTTTTGCGTTTTTTTTATTTAATATTTCAACCTTTTTTCAAAAGTGATAACACCACCAAGTAGCTCTGCGATTATTTTTCTAACAAAATATAATTTAGTGCAACATTTTCGTAAAAAATGTAGCACAAAAAGGGTAGAACTATAAAGCAAGTCAGAAAAAATGATTTGGTTCATAATTTTATCTTTTTGTAATACTTTTGTAAGCAATGTTGCAATAAATAATACTTTATCACAAACTAGAATCGAAGGGCTATCAGATGCTGTTTTCATCATCAGAAAAAGATTGCAAAATCAAAAAGAAAACCGCAAAACCAAAATTTGCGCAAAAAAGAAAGTAAATTTGCACCGAAAAAGCCTTTTTGCATCAAAAAAACATAAACCTTACTTCACGAATTAAACATCACTTCATCAATGTTATGTTTATGTTTTTATTTTTTTGTATTAATGAGATCAGTTATAATAAAATTCCGGTCCTAGTGTACAATCGCGATGTTTTTTGCCTCGGTCGCCCCTGTTGATTTTTTAGAGAATCTTTTTTAAAATTATTTCTTTCCTTACCATTTTGATAATATGAAGGATATTGAATAGCGGACGCCAGTGTTATATACCTTCCCTAAAAAAGCTAGTGTTACATACCCTTCAAAGTAATTGTTGGAGTGTAACTGAAAATACCATTTTTGAAGCAAAAAATTGTACGAAAAACACCTTGTTAGGAATGGCTAGGTGCTGAGCCTAAACCTAAGCCTACGGGCCAAAGCCTAAATATTGGGTGAGGTATATTCTAGTAGCTTTTTTGGGAATAGTATATTACACTAGCACCGAACAGTGCAATTTACAAGAAAAAGGCTAGTATCACGTACTTTGATTAAAAACTATAATAGCAAAATTTGCGATATCCTCTACCAATTTATTACATTTTAGGTCAAAATGGCGTTACATCCAAATGTCACCTGTCTGGATGCCCCTTGAGCGAGTAGTAAATAAGTGGGAGGCGCGAACGCCGTCCCACACACGCAAAAATTTAGCTGTTGGCCTACCCCAGTTTGGAGCCGCCATACAGGTCAGCCTGCGCCTCAAGTGCAATGGGCAAGCCTCACCATAGAGCCGAGGTCTTGGTGATCACCTCGAACTCCCAGCCAGGTAAGTTTATGAGCTATCTACGAATGCTAGATATGGAAGAAGGAAGGTTGTAAAGGGATGGGATAGATGCACAGACAGACAACTAGACAACACAGTGCTCTCTCACACACCCTCTCTCTCTAACCAGGCAACCTCAAGTAGTGTTTTGTCAAAGACTTCAATGACAAGGGAAGTAACTCAGATGTCATTCAGAGAACGGGAGACGACTCATTTTTTGTTGACTATTCTTGCAGAGAATCCGCAGCTTTAGTGTGAAAGTGGTTGCCCCGACCTCGCGTTATTAGGAAAACTCGGAGATATAACCTATTGAAGTTACCATTTGGCCGTGATGCGTGAATCGTCGTTTTTTTTTTAATTTTTAGATGATTTTTATTTTGTTCACACAATTTTTATCTTAAGTTGTAGACTGTTGTGTGGAAAGGTTATTCGTAATTGTATTTGTCTTGACAGGACATCGAGTCTTCTGTTGACTCGTGTCCTCTGTTCTCTAATTGTTATCATTCCTGTTTCCGATATAAACTATCTTGTTGGTTCGCTCTGCTCTCGAGAACACAACATAGACCTTTAGTAGAACCCTAAGAGTGGGCAGGGGAACCCTAAACGCATCGTACCTCCCCCAAATGGATATCAACCTACAGAATCCGAAATTTTGGATTTAGCTGAAAGTAATTCAAAACCATTGTTCCCTATCCAGAAAAGTGTCCTGAATACGGTTTGTCAAGACTAAACTAATATTTTGACTAACTATAATCTTAATACTCTGGTAAATACCAGAGGTGGGCAAAATCAGATCAATTCAGATCGCCAAAGATCATATCAGATCGACATGACAAATTTAGTTGACAAAATAGGCAAATTAGGCGAAATTTTGGGGGAATTCAAATTTTTCAGCCAGAAAATAACTTGAACCCCTGAAAGGTGGATTTTTGGGTTTCTACGAGAGGAGTGGCTGAAATTTTTGCGAAAATTCAATTGCGCTTATCAGATTTTCCGTTTGATCGGCTCAATCGCCCAGAATCTCACCCTCAACCATTCAGAACACCCTAAACGTTTTTATACCACTCCCAACCAGAAACTAAGTACCTTCAGCCAGTTTTTAGGGTGGTTTGGGTGTTTCTGAATGGTTTTGTGTGGCATTTTGAGCGATTGAGCCGATCGAAGTAGGATTCTGATGCGCGCAATCGATTTTCGCAAAAAGTCACCACCTCTTTAGTGAACCCCGAAAAACCAATTTTTAGTGCCTTTCGGCTACTCTAGGGTGAGATTCTGAGCAATTTAGCCGATCAACCGGAAATCTGATAAGCGTAATCGAATTTTCGCAAAAAAGTTCACCCTTTTAGTAAACCGCCCGAAAACCAAGTTTCAGTGGCCTTTAGCCTTTCTAGAGGGGGATTCTGAGCGATCCAAGTCGTTTTCAGACTAGAAAATTTGAATTCCCGCAAAATTTAGGCTATTTTGACAAAAATATTTGTCAGATCAGATCGATCTGAACTAGAGTTGCTGAATGGATAATTATCCGGACAATTATCCGGATAATTATCCGGCTATTTATTCGTAATAAGCCGACCATATAAAATACGGCTGATTATAATTATGTTGCTCAGAATAAATAGTTGTTCGAAATGTTGTTTTCCTGATATGGGAACTTAGACTCGGTGTTATGGTTTCCCAAAATCATAATGTATATTTTGCCGTTATCGAAAATCAATGAAAGAATGTGTTGGGGAGAATTCGTATGGCTAAACTACACAATCTTGAACTTGCTCAAAATCAATTTTCAACCACTTTTTTTCGATATTTCAAGGGTTGAAACGTGTAGAAAACATGTTTTTAGGGCTCCGACGACCATTTTTAGAAAAAAAAATTTCGACCGAAAATCGACTTTTTGCCTTGGGGGGACCAAGATAAGCCAACCTGAAAGGGTACGCCGGTCTATTCGAGAAGGAGCGCACGTCAAACGCCGAAGAGGAAGACGACGGAAGTGAAACAGAAATGGCAGATAAACAAAATTTTGCCGATAATGATTTATTCCTCGATGATTATGATTGAACCGCCATGATATGTATTATAATTGTCAATGAAGTTGGTTTGTGTATAAATTCAAGGATTTATGCAATTTTTGATCAATTACCGATATAAAATCATAATTAGCCGGTTTTTTGGCTAATTATGGATAATTATCCGGATAATTATCCAGATAATTATCCGATTTTTAATTACCCGGCTAATTAAGCAACTCTAATCTGAACTGATATGATCTTCGGCGATCTGATGTGATCTGAACTGATCTGGATCGATCTGATATTTGCCCACCCCTGGTAAATACCCACTCTAAGGTGGTCGATATTAAATTTTCGGGAATTATTCTGAATAGGTAGACAAATTGTGATATCCTTATTGAAAATAGATGCCTAGACAGATTCCAAAGAGTAAAACCGGGGTTGAACTTATCAATTCCTTCGAAAAATTAGAAAGTCTCCCATACATGGAGGACTGGTTATACTCCAGGTCACTTCCGGTTCAGTAAAGAATGAGAGTATGTTCAAGTGAAGATGAAATAGAATAAAAGAAGGTTCAGAAAAGGTTTAAAAATAGAAAATTTTTAAATTTTTTGCACTTAAAATGAAGTTCATTTAAACTTCAAAAAAGATTTATTCGAGCTTAAGATGAAGTTCAATGAAGTTTCAATGCAATCTTCTATACACCACCACGTCATGTTCAGTTGAACTTCAAGATAACCTCCGCTGAACCTTTTTTCAACCTACTTAGAACTTCATTTGAACTTCAAGATAACCTCCGCTGAACCTTTTTTCAACCTACTTAGAACTTCATTTGAACTTCAAGAGTGCCTTCAGAATGCCATCTGAACCTGCTCATTTTGAAGTTCATTTGAACACTAAATGAACTTCATTGCAGGTTCACGCAACTTTCAGTCGGTGTTCATATGAAGTTCGAACGAGATTCAGTGAACCTGCTATGAACCACCGTTCGCGGTGTATAGAAGGTTGCATTCAACCTGCATTGAACTTCGTTTGTTTTTGCAGTGTATTCCACGTTGACGTACAGCTGGACCATTTGAGTCCAAATGGGTAGGCTAGTTTAAAATCTAGTTTGAAAATTTATATGTCAGGTACGGTAACTCCGACAAAAAACGCACTAAAACATTTGCTACGAAACAGTCGTCGCACATTGAAACAATTAAAGTGATAAAAACCACAAATAGAGACCCTATTTAGTTATGGCACGATTCGGGTGGGTTTGGTATCTATCATACAGATGATTGGTGACAATACTTGGGGTATCATACATATACCGTATTTCCTGTAATTTAGCCACCCCCCTCGTAATTTAACCTCCCCCTGTAGTTTAGCCCCCTCAAGAGAGGATCCAAAAATTTAGCCCCGCATCTAATTTAGCCCCCCCCCCCTAAACCGAAAAAAATATATTCGTAGTCATTTGGGGTATATAACCAGTAGATTCGGTCATTTCATTCATTCTTAGGTTTTATGCTGTGGCGAGCGGTTGTGTTGGATCAGTTTTATGGTTCAATTAGTTTAGTTGGCTGGATCGTTCCGACTGTATGGGTTCAGCTAGATGAATCAGTCCAATTGGATGGATTGGTCCAAGTGTATTGATCCAACTGACTGGATTGATTTATCTAGCCCTATATTTGACTATGATATTAACATTCCAAACCAAGAATTTTACATTAATTTTTAGTACAGGGTGGCGCAAATTTTCGCCGGGATCGGTTTTGCTCATATCTTCTTCCATTGATCGTGTCTAGGCGAGATCTTTTTTATTATTTGAAAGAGGACACTCTGGGCAATCGGATGACATCAAACAGGTAAAAACCAACTCGTATCAATCCCGACTCGCATGTCCCAACTCGTATCAATCCCAACTCGTCTCAATTTTACCTCGTCCTTATTGTAACTCGTCTTCATTTGAGACCCTACATGGTTAAAATTTTTTATTTTTACTTCAAATCCATGCTTTATTCATTGGTGGAGCTTTTTCTGAAGAAATTATGTCCTGAGTGATCTAATTTTTGCTTTCATTATTATCCTAGGAGTATGGGTTCTAATTTTTCAGATGACAGTGATCAATTTCACATACTCGCAGTGTATAGGGTATAAAAAGCTGGCAGTCACGCAAGCAGATGACCCAAATATGTGGGTTCCTGACATTCCCGTAAATGAACTTTTACCTTAAAAATGTACTGAATATGATAGGCACCGGTGCCGGCACCTAGCTGAACATTTGCACCGGCACCGGTGCCTATCATATTCAGTACATTTTTAAGGTAAAAAGTTCATTTACGGGAATGAGTTTAGATGTTTCAAAGAAAAGTTTGGCTGTTCTTATCCTTTATAGTGACTACCTTTAAAATATGGTCACATTTATTTGGTTGATTATTTGATTATTTAACAACATTTATTTGGTTTCAAACCAACAATAGAAGATTTCAGAAAGAAGATTTCAGAACCAAAAATGTACAGTAAAAAAGTAATTTCAAAGGTAGTTGCTATAAAGGATAAGAACCAATTTGGCTTATACAGAAATATGAATTTTGCTAAGATCTGCAGGCGACTATCGGCGCCTATGGCGTTCGGGAACATTAGTGTTTCGGATACTGACTCTGTTGTTCGGGTAGAACATCCACCCTATCTGTTAACCCACCTACTCTACCTCGCCTACCTCGCCTATCCTCGTTTACCCTCGCCTACAGTCGCCTATCCTCGCCTACTGTTGAGTCTTAGCGGAAGGGAAGGAGCGAGATTGAACACAGCAAGAGAGAGAAGAGCGAGAGAGAGACACAGCTAGCTTTATTCTTTATTCCACTCAAGACTGATCTGAACACAGACGTTCAGATCCTTATATACTGTTTCACACAGCAATATGTATAAATCGTCGTAGGACAACAGACGATTTATACCAAGGACACAACACCTACCCTCGCCTATCTTCGCCTACCTCGCATACTCTCGCCTAGCCTCACCTATCCTCGCCTACCCTCGCCTATTTTGATAATATAACGTATACCTGACCTGGTCCCACGGTGTACGTTATATTAAAAATTGACTGTAGAGATTTCACCTTAACACTTAACTATCCTATCTGACTACCTTTCCACCCTTACTGGCCATTTACCCACGCTACCTGCTGGAAAAGTGGGATTGAACACAAAAATTCACCTTAAATCCAGGCTAAATCCACTATCACCAATTTAGAGGGCAAGGAAAAAATTTTTAGAAGCAATTTCAATAATACGTGTTTGTGCTTGAAAGCAATTCAAGATGTTGTACTTGAAGGTTCAAGCAAGATATTGGACATATAATTGCCAAAAACTGGCTAAAAATTGGTTGTAAACAATAAACTCACCTTAAATCCAGGCTAAAAACAACCATCACCGATTTGGAGGGCAAGAAATTTTTTTTAGAAGCAACTTCAATAATGCGTTTTCGTGCTTAAAAGAAAGCCAATATGTTTTACTTAAGGGTTCCGGAGAGATGTCTGACATTAGTTTGCAAAAAATGGCAGAAAACTGGGCTTGAACACGAAAATTCACCTTAAATCCAGGCTAAAATCAACCATCCCCGATTTGGAGGGCAAAAAAAATAATATGGGCAAAAAAAATAATAAAAATAATATAACAATAATACGTGTTTGTGCTTAACAATAGCTAAGATGTTGAACTTGAGGGTTCCGGAAAGATATTAGACAAAAAATTGCTAAAAGTGGTCAAAAATTGGGTTGTAAAACAATGATTTTATAAAAAGTGTGACGCACGGACTCCACCTCCCCCCACCCAGATACTATATAGAGATTAAATCAAGCAGCACACGACGATTTACGAGCAGTGGTCTAGAACGGCCTTTATGCCTTATTGAATTTATTGAGACATCTAAGAAGAGTCTTCCACGCTAGCTGACGTAGCAGGGGATGGCAAGGTCACGAGTGCGATTTGTGATAGCTTCGGGAATAATTAAACCAATTAATATTTTCAGTTGTTTGTTGAATCAGCTCACTTCCTTATTCTTGTAGTCAAGAGAATTGCTTTTGGTTGATCCTTTCCAAACTGTTTGAATGTATTGGTTCATTTCTTCATCCGATGGGTCTGAAAAGGGTTTCTCGGCCAGAGTTTTTCCAAATTCAAAAAAGCGAAGGAAAGCGAATCCGTGGCACCATTAATCGAGTATAAATATATGACTTCATGTTTTACTGAAATTGAAAAAAATTCAAATTTTAGTTCAAAATAGGCAGCGGTGCCAGCAAAAAAATCGGCACCAGCACCGGTGCGGCACCGGTGCCGGTGCTTTTTCGTTGAAATTTGGCACCGGCACCAGCACCGGTGCCAGCAAAACTTGGCACAGGCACCGGTGCTTTTACATCACTGGTTGGGACATGCGAGTTGGGATCGATACGAGTTGGGTGTCGTTCATCAAACATGCATAATGGCATTTGAAAAAAAATCAACAAAAAGAAAAACAAATCTCAACAATGGAAAACAACAAATCTAGTTCAATATTTTGAAAGTCTTCATCAATGCTTCCTCCTTGGAGATCAATGCATAGTTGGAGTAGCCGACCGTAGCTGTTAACTGCTCTCTGTACCTTTTTTAGGAAAATTTAAAGGGGAAAATCCTCGGAAAATTATTTGCTTCAGTTTATTGAGATGAGCCAGTTATCTTGGTAAACTTGGTTTTTCATCCACCCAAATAAAATAATGGCACGGAACTGTAAAGAGAGCAGATATGCATAGACCCTTAGGAAAAGAAGGAAGAGGGGCGGCGTAGTGTAATGGTAGCACATCAGCCCGGACAACTGAAAGCTGCAGGTTCGATACCTGCCACCACCATTTTGCTTCTTCGTTCCTAAACTTTTCTGAACGAAATCAAGCAAAAGTTTAACACATAAGCAAAGCACGTTAACAAAACTAACAAATGGCGAATGAATATCATTCTATTGCCTCAAACGTCCTCTTTCATGTGAAAAAAAGATCTCGCCGAGACACGATCAATGAAAGAAGATACAGTCAACCCCGCTATAGTGACACCTCGCTATAGGAACACCAACGCTATAGTGACACCTCGCTTTTGTCTAAAATGCCTTAGACAAGACCCTCGCTATAGTGACACCCCGCTATAGTGACACTCAGGCCGGTCCCAAACAAATAAATACCCTAGATATAGTGACACATGTCAAGCTTAGTTAATTAAAGTTGCAACTTTAAGTGAAGTTCTTTTAAAAACGAATTTCGATCTCTCCGTGAATTTCTTCCATATTAATTACGTGGTTTTGCTTTGTTTTTGCTGCCAATATTCAACCCAATGATGTACATAATGCCGAAAAGCTGTAGTACAGTTCAAAATGTCCTACAGTCTTGATTAATATTTGCAATTGTAGTGCAGTTTCTCGGCATTATTCTTGTAACTGCTTTAATGAAATTTAGACCCTACTTGGATATACCCCCCTCCCAAAATCAACTTTTTTTAAAAGTGCTTCCAAACACCCTATATCGACCTAAAATGGCCTCAGAAGTTCAAAAAAGACATTATTTTTCGCCCACGGACAATTCCCTGCCGCGCCAATTTCCTGCCGTGGCCAATTCCCTGCCGGACAATTCCCTGTCGAGAAAATATACTAGTAAAACCATATCCAATCGATTTCCCAACTAAACAAATTGCATCTTTATTGAGAACCAACTCGAACAACAATGGCAAACAACAATAACGAAAAGAAAGCAATACAACATTTCCACGTACAAATATGATTAAAATCTATTAAAACAGACAGGATATTCGGCAACGGACACGGACGATTTACTCACTGGGACAATTCATTCACGGTTACTACTCATTTGGGGCCCACTCATTTCGGCTCCCTCATTTTGGCCCCAGTATATAAATATAGGATTTAAAAACACCCTGTCGTTCGAAGAACTCTTTTGACCTAGCATTAATGTACACTGGTCTACTTTTTGCCGAATAGCAGTGAATTCATCCGCAGTAAATTCATTGCTGGTAAATTTATCCTCGATAAATCAATTATAAAAATTTGTGAGGTTAAAGGTTGCATTCTGGTGGTACGAGACATTTTTTGTTGAATCGCGCTCATAAACTACCGTATTTCCTGTAATAAGGCGGCATGCCGCCTTATTTTTCAAACCCCTGAAAATCCGAAAAATTTGAATTCAATCTCGAGATTTTCGGGTGCTCAACCAAAATCTAAAAAGCAGAATCGGTAGAGCTCGTGGGAGTTAAGAAAACGCATCAAACAGATAACCAAAATATTTACTCTGCTTCGAGATATAGACCCTCGAAGTTGGGGGTGCCGCCTTATTAGAGGGTGCCGCCTTATTACAGGAAATACGGTATCTATCCTCAGGTTGTATAGGAGAACAACCTGGTACTTCCACATTGAATTCATCCACAGAAATTCACTCCATGTGGTCTTCCACTTGGAGCAATTTTTTCTTTCACTTTTTCGGGTTCCAAAACCTGATTTCCAATTTTTTTTTCAAAAAGCGGGATCCCGATATTTTCCCGGCAGGGAATTGGCGCGGCAGGGAATTGTCCGGCAGGGAATTGTCCGGGAGGGAATTGGTCCCGGCAGGAAATTGGCGCGGCATAATTCCCGTACCGATTATTTTCAAGTTCTGGTCGATAAAAAATTGGGCTCTATATGCATTCGCATCTCTGGAAAAAAAAAGATGCCTTGGTCCCCCTGTTGATTTTTTCGAAAAAAATTATTTTTTCAAAAGTTTCAAAAAGTATTTATAAGCACTTTTAGATCATTTTCACGAAAAAAAAATTTTTCCGCATAAAAAAGCTGTGGTATGCGTATATATTTTCATGCATCCAGAGCAGGGTTTGCATTTTTTTTTCTAAAAGTCCGAATGAAAATGCTAGTAAGCCGTTTTTGCCCTAACTTTATTTATTCTAGTTTGGCGTTCTGTTCTCGCTAGCATTTACAAAGTCTAGTTTTGCGAATGATTTCTACTAGCATTTTGGAAGTCTGATAAAAACAAAACGCCAAGCTAGCATTTACAAAAGTTTGTTTTGCCGTCGATTTCTACTAGCATTTGTAAAGTCTAGTTAGAGCAAAATGCCACACTAGCATTTACAAAAGTTTGTTTTTGCCGTCAATTTTCCACTAGCATTTCTAAAGTCTAGTAAAATCGAAATGCCAAGCTAGCATTCGCAAAAGTGTGATTTTGCGGGAGATCTCTACTAGCATTTCGGAAGTCTAGTATAAGGAAAAAGATAAGCTAGCATTTCTGAAAATTTGTTTTTTGCGGGCAATCTCCAGTGGCATTTTATATGATCTGCTTTGAAAGAAACGCCCTTATTAGCAATAAAATATCTTCACTTTTTTGTATTTTCAGTGTTTAGAATTTTAACAGTTCCTAACCTCTTCTATATTCAGAAATTTTGATTTTCTCTACAATGCTCTCTTTTCGCTCCAACAGCTGTGGCAAGATGAATAGCGTAGTCAAAGTGATCAAGAAGGCTGTGAGAAAAAGGTGGTTCCCATTTCCGATCCCGCTGCTTTCCCAATCGATGAACAAGTGGTGGCTCAAGTGGAGACTGAAGGCGAATACGTGCAATCTCAGCATAGATGTTTTCACCCGGTTTGGAAATGGTGAGCTTTTTACGTGAGTGTTCTCCTGAACACTTTTCTTGCTCTCCAGGTTTAATATCATCTCGGTACCAATGAAGAAACGGGACAAGCACGACAAAGAGTACGAAGTGGATATCGAGCAAGCGCAGTGCCCTACATGCGCGGTAACAATGCTAGCGAAGACTACGTCGATGCTTTCTCATCTTGAATCCACCCACAGAAGAAGCCTTAGAAGAAGAAAATGATGAAGAAGAAAATGAAACCGCAGAAATTGATGGTGGAATGGAAGAAGAAGCGTAAGTCTCTTCATTTTTTGTCATTTAGACGGACATTTTCATTTAGTGAATCCAATCCATTGCGTGTGCCATGCTTTGTTCATGGGATCAACAGAACACTAGTGATGTCAATGAATCGTTCTCTTCATAGTCATCAAGCCTTCCGACTTCTGCGAGTCATGATCAAGGCGATTCGCAAATCCAACTCTGCGACACATGATCTGGACTTTTTACTCGGTGAAAATTGATCAATCGATTTTAAGAGAATAGAGGTTCTGTTATATTGACTTATTTTTTAGAAATCAAGGGTGAAACCCGGCGTCGGCTTGTCACGTTTGTGGCTACTAGGTGGGGTAGTTGGATCCCTACAATTGATTGTGTCCTCTCAATGGAACAGTGCGTCGTGCAGACAGCCAGGAAGAACAGAATTGCCTTCCCTTCACCTGTAGGCTGCTTTTTCGCTTCCTTTCTGAAATTGAGCGGAGAAAATTTCAGGAAGATTTCGATTACTTGCGTGATGTACTGAGAATTCTCAAGCCTTTCCAACGTGTGATCAAAGAAAGTCAGACGGCGATAAAAGTTACAATATCACGCTGCATCCCAATGGACAAGTATTTACGATCTCATCTTGAAAAAATCAAGGTAATATTTTCCCCCACTTTCCATGTTCATTATACTGTCTGACATATTTTAGACCATGATACCTGTAACTTCAGACGCATTCCCTATCATCGACTTGCTTCTGGAGGATATGAGAGAAAGGTTTGACTACATGTACAACGCAAATTCTGTGCGTTTCGATGGACTGTTTCTGTCTTCAACATTGATGGACATCAACACAATGGCTACTTTGAATCTCATAGAGCACGCATTAGCAGTTGACCAATTGTCGCGAATGGTACTTTGTCAGTTAATATATTTTTGGTTCGATTATTATTTGATATCAGGTTCCCACACGGACTTCATCAGCATTAGTTGTACACGCCTCTGCAGAAACTGAAATGGAAGAAGAAGATGAGGATCAATCTTTTACTGCTTTTCTGAACGTTGCTCGCCGCGAGATGCTAACTGATCCACCTATGGCCATCGAAGCTTCTGGGAACAAAGCCGTGATCCTCAAGTTGGTTTCTCAATTACAGACTATTCCACGCTCTGCTGATAAGGAATTGAACTCAGTCACTATTTTAGCCGCACTGTCTAGCAAGGTAGATTTTCTTTATCTCGCATGATAATTTATTCATAGACCACAGTAATAATTTTTAGGAGAATGAAGTGGTCATTCGCTATTGCATGTCAATGTTTGCTGTTCCTTGTACCGGAAGTCCGTGGAGCGCGTCTTCTCATCAGCTGGACTTATGACCAAAGGCGTGCGCACAAAAACAGATGAGAAGCTACTGAACTGCCAGATAATCGTCTACTGCAACCAGGAAATCCTTTTTGAGTCTCTATAATTGGTCTAATTTGCTCGTTTTGTTGTTATCCAGGCCTTTGTTTATGGTTAGTTAAATAAAGTGTTATGAATTCATATACAGTCAACCCTCGATTTAACGACACCCCTGGGGACCGACTTAAGGTGTCGTTAAATCAGGGATTTACTTTGACTAAATTTTAGTCAAAGCCAACAAAATGGGCTCATTTTTGGGTGTCGTTAAATCGGGGGTGTCGTTAAATCGGGAAGTCGTTTAATCGAGGGTTGACTGTATCTTCTCTTTGCCATTGTTATGTATAATTACCAGTCAGTTGACTGGACTTTATCGACCACTATGGAGAAAGCTATACCACAGCAGGGCTACCTTACACGGAATATTGATGTGACCAACCAAATTGTTTTTGTCAGTAAGGAAGGTTTGGTCATTATGAAGACTGGAGAAACGGAAAATCAATGAAGTGCATGTGTTTATTCATTGTGTAATCTGATATTCGACATTGTTAATCTACAATTAATTTTTGAGAGCATTTGGTATAAAATCATGTTAGATCAGACAGGATGTAAGGACAATTATTGAGTAGAACTCATATATATCGGTTAGTAGTTCGACAGTTTAATGTTAGTAGAGTTTAGGTAATGCTAGTACAGCTCAACCCACGAAAACAGAGTTTTAAAAATGCTTACTCAAAATTTCATTATGTTAGAATTTAGAAATGCTAGTAGAAATTGACGGCAAAAATAAACTTTTTAAAAATGCTAGTGTGGCATTTTTTTTAACTAGACTTTGCAAATGCTAGTAGAAATCTCCCGCAAAATCAAAATTTTGCAAATGCTAGTGTGGCATTTTGCTCTAACTAGACTTTAAAAAGGCTAGTGGAAAATGACGACAAAAACAAACTTTTGTAAATGCTAGTGTGGCATTTTGTTTTTACTAGACTTTAAAAATGCTAGTAAAATTAATATGGTGAGCTAGACTTTAAATATACTAGTGTTGGCGATTTGCCTTCTACTAGCATTCTCAAAAACAGGCCTTTTTTGCAAACCCTGATCCAGAGTCACTCACTTACCTTAGACATAATTCCGAGCAAGGCTCTTGATCAAAAAAGAAAAGAAAAACATACCTTAGACGCAAATCGCTCGAAAGTGACTCTGGATGCATAAAAATATATACGCATACCTAAGCTTTTTTATGCGGTAGGCCCCAGTTAACAAAAACATGTTCAAAATCCACTGCTATTTAAAAAAAAGTTGCGGAAAAAATCAGCTTGGGGGACCAAGGCAAAAAATTTTTTTGAAAAATTTTTCAGAAAAATTTTTTTTTCGTGAAAATGATCTAAAAATGCTTATAAATACTTTTTGAGACTTTTGGGAAAAAAAAATTTTCGAAAAAATCAACAGGGGGGGGACTAAGGCATCTTTTTTTTCCAGAGATGCGAATGCATATAGAGCCAAAATTGAGTTTTGGGTACTTTTAAATTTTGACTTTTTACCTGTTTTATCATGTTTTGGTCACTGGAGCTGGGCAAAAATAGTCTCTAAATGCATTTTTGATCAAGAGTCTTGCTCGGATCATGTCTAAGGTAAGTGGGTGTGCGCATCTCTAACCAACCAAGCCCCGAAGGGGGCGCAGTGGGCTTGGTTGCTTGGGTTGAGATGCGTACACCCACATACCTTAGACGCAAATCACTCGAAAGTGACTCTGGATGCATGAAAAAGCATGCATACCAGAGTTTATTTATGCGGTAGGCCCCAGTCAACAAAACTATGTTCAAGTCTTCCTTTTTGTTAGAAATTGGCACCTTTTTAATCCATTCCCACCCAAATACAGACCTAAATCCCTTTAAAAATGGTCAAAATGGGTGATTTTGGGTGGTCCCAAAACTCAGTTTTTTATTGACCAGAATTCAAAAAAAAATGCCTTTTTTGAACTCCTGAGGCCATTTAAGGTCGATATAAAGTGTTTGGTAACACTTTGAAAAAAGTTGATTTGGGGGGGGGGGGGGGGATTATATCCAAGTAGCGCCGAAATTTATTCATTTCGGTTTTCTCTCAGGAACACTAATATTTCGCTATTTAGGCCCGCAACCATCAATTTAGAGCCTGAAAAAATGTGTACGTTAATTCCAGAATTGCGAGTCTAAATGGAGAATTAATAGTGTTTCCTTGACTAGCCTTCGACCAGCAAAATCTACATGTTTCAGATTATACTGACGCATCAGAGCTGTCAAAAGACTTTGAGAATTGGGTTGAAAAGGGTTAGACCCTAGACGGTATGAGCGTTTGGTTTATACATAAAATCGACAGGTGACTGTATTACCATTTGCTAAACCCTCGCTGCCAGGTTCTCAAATGCATAATTTACAATGTGACCTCATTCACAAGAAACGGTTTAAGCAATTCAAGTGGGACTTTTTCGAATAAAAATAACAATTTTAACAAGCAAACAATTAGAAAAAAAATTTATTGGACCAATGTCTTCATGAACACAAAACGAATGTTCAACACAACAACATGTGGTTATAGGATGAAATTAGTTAGAGTTTATCTGCGACTTCGCCTCTTTCAGTCAAGAGCACAGGCGACGATGGAAGCGATATTCTAAAAGAGTAAAAATCAACACGGTACAGTCAAACTTCGTTATAACATACGCCCAGGGACCGACCTTAGGGATATGTTATATCAGGGGTTCGTTATAACGAAGTTTGACTGCATTAAATAAACACAACACTTACTCTTTACTCCCACTCTTCTTCAGCGAATTCACACGGGGATGATTTTGCGTAGAAGCCCCACGGCGAGGACTGTTATTCTTGGCCGGAGTTGTCTAAAACAAAAACAATTTACACTGGCGAATAATATAAAATACCGACCCCTCTATTGCGATTAGAAGACATCGATTCATCGAAACTTAAATGCCTTGGGAAGTTAGACCGGTACGGCGATGGCTTCTTATGAACCAAAACACTGTCGTCTTCATAGCCTGTTGTTATCTGAGTTTGATTGTTCTCAGTGCTGATTGTCTGCTCATTCAAATATTCTTTCTGTCTCACTACTCGGCCGATCAAAATGGGAGATTCCGGTAGTTTTCTCTCTAAAAGCTATAAGATATTGACAAATTCTAACGTGAAAACTCACTCCTGCTGAATTACTGGCTTAGCTCCTGTTGTCCTGAATACACAATATTTACATGAGAGCTGAAAAAACATATTCTTACGGTGAGTAGTAGATAACTTTCTCCGGAATGACTTGAATTGCTTCATCGCGTCTAGGTCCACAGCCATCAGTTTGCATCTCTGTTTCCACAGTTATCACTGGATCTGTCTGCGTAGCTTTTTCACACCTCTTTGGCCCGATATGCAGTCCACTGATCGGCTTTCTTGGCTTGGTAGGCACAAATTTGCTGCTTGTTACTGGTTGGTCGCATAAATCTTGCTGGTTGCCACTGGCTTAGCGCTGGTTTTAACCGGGACGGAACCAGAATCCGGATTGGCGACGACATGCTTCTTGCGGTCGGCAGGATTTGACGGTTTCAACGCTTTTGCAGGAGAGAATGAAAAGAATGGACGACTCATATTTTGGCTTTTCTTCAACTAATTTTCTGTCTGAATTTTTTCTTGATTGAAAAAGTAATATTGGTGCGACTACTTCAAGTAATATCACACCAAATCTGAGCATCAGATCCTTGTTTTTCAGGTAAACCGGTTATTTTCAAACTGGTTTTCGCCGAAAAAAGGTATCCGTTTAAGCTGAAGAATAGGGCGAAACAAACTACAGTCGACTCTCGATTTAACATACACCCCAAAAGTTCGTTCCCGCCTAGGGTCCGACACTTTTTTAACTCACTTTTCGTCTCACTTCACTTTACTTATTCTGTTTTGACAGTCTGGTCTCAAATATCGCGAGGATTCCGATTTCGCCGATCGTTTTTCAGAATCATAAAATATTTACATCTAACACCTGTTTTGGATTTAGGCGTATGTTAAATTGAGGTTTTGCTTTTTTAGATGTAAATATTTTATGATTCTGAAAAACTATCGACAAAATCGGAGTCCTTGCGATATTTGGGACCTAACTGTCAAAACAGAATAATGTAAGGATTGTTGCGTTCTGACGAACGGCGTTCCAGTCAAAGATAATAGGTTTCGAACGAAACCTATTGCAACTTTAAAGTTGCTTTAACTTTTAACTTTAAAAATTTAATTTTAAAATATCCAGTTTAAAAGGCAAATTCGAAATACGATTTGTCCCGTCCAGATTTGTTTGACATGGCGGGTCTACGAATTATCCGATAGATCTAGAGATTATATTTTGGATAGTTTGTGATTAGCTGCTTTCTGCTCTGGGGTGGTAGTAACAATCAACGGATAAAATCCGCGATACGGATAAAATCCGCGGATACGGATAAAATCCGCGGATTTATCCGCAGCTGAGGATAAATCCGCGGATATATCCACGGATTTATCCGCGGATAAATCCGCGGATATATATTGGTAATTTTATTTTTTCTATAATTTCATTTCTTACTACTTTTCTGTTTGTTCAAAATAATTACAATGTTTATTCATACTTTTTCGTGTTACTGTATATAAGAAAGTAAACGATTTATGCCTAAATTAATCATTTTCTCAATTAAGAAAATTTTTGTTGCACAATATGGTTTCGATAAGTGTTTCCACTATTACTGTAAGCCATTATGGTGATATTTATATCTGGTTGATCCTCTTCAAAATCATCTTCTATCCCATCAAAACGTGACTGTTTCAAATCAATAGCAATGTTGTGCAAGACTGCAGCAGCAACTATAAAACTAGACACATTTGCCAAATCTATGCGCTGTTCTCCATGTAGGCTATGGAATCTTCTTGTCCGCCTGCCAAAAGCTTGTTCAACAAGGACTCTGGTCTTAGCATGGGCGGAATTGTAACTCAAATGACAAATAAGATTACCGTATTTTCTCTTATTATTGGCTGGTCTCTAATTATGACTTTGAGAGTCTGTATCTCAGCGCAGAGTGAAAATTTCGCAATTTTTTCGCCTTTTCTTGGCTCCCACGGGTTCTGCCGATTCCGCTTTTTAGATTGGTTAAGCGCCCGAAAACTTCAAGATAAACCTAGAATCTTCCGATTTTCGAAGAGTTGAAAAATCATCGACCCGGGTCTATGATTAGAGAAAATACGGTATCAAGATTACGAAATTTTAATTTAATTTTTTTTTAAATTTACTGCCGTTCAGATTGTCCAAGATGTACAAGATTGAATAATTTTATCTTTGTTTCAACCTTTTTTTTAAATTTTACTTATGTCTTTAAATGTTGCTTGCTTTGAACTTTGCTTTTAGTCTGCTTTAAAAATACTATTGTAAAATGCTTTAAAAAACTCGTATTATCATTGAATGGTGAAAAATTATATCAACGATATAAAAAACAAATTATAGTGATGGAATTTGAATGCAGCTCAAACAACGCTAAAATACTGTTATAACAAAAAAAAACATGTGTTTGTAGTGGTTTGAAGACCACCTCGTAATGTATTAAAGCATATTTATATTTAAAAAGATTAAAAAAACAGAACAAAAAAATTTATCCGCGGATTTATCCTGCCCCGACCAGGCTAAGGATAATATCCGCGGATACGGATAAATATCCGTGGATATTTTATTGTTACTACGGATTTTATCCGTGGATAAATATCCGCGGATATTTATCCGCAGATACGGATAAATCCGCGGATATTTGATTGTTACTACGGATTTTATCCGCGGATACTTAATCGTATCCGCGGATAAATATCCGCGGATTTTTTGATTGTTACTACCGATTATCCGTATCCGCGGATTTTATCCGAGGATACGGATTTATCCGCGGATATTTTGATTGTTACTACCACCCCTGATGTCAAAGGTTAGTAAAATTATGAGTTTTGGTACGCGCCCAGTTGAGATCACTCCTGACAATAAGTCGTGCTGTTCCAGTACTTGTTTGACTATGGATTTAAAGTCATTGCTCCAGTTATTAATCCAGTTAAAAGAGTTAAGATCAAACTCATAGATGATTTCGAAGTTCCAGATTTATACGTTCCAGATTTATATGCTCCAGACATTACTCCAGACCCAGTGGCCGATTTGGTCCTGGCCTTGGATTTATTTTCAGATACCAGCGATTGGGATGAAGACTCACTGGCCTCTCTTGATGGATCAAGCATGGCTGGATCTCCTGAAACGGCTGCACACCGGGATTCCCTCCGTATGGTTTCGATCCGCTCCTCCAGTTCGCGCTCCACTTCGCCGGTGAGGAAGGCTATTCTCCAGCTGGTCTATTGATGCCTGCCCTGGGTGGTTTCCAGTGCTCTCTCCTGCCGTTGGTGTCCTTCTCAGAAATCCAGTTTGGCGCTTCTCCAGTCGTGTCTTCAGCCGATGTGGCCAAAGAATCTCCAGTCTCTCCAGTCAATAGTATCTCATTGTCTAATTGTATTGTTACTCCAAATTATTCTCCAGTTCCATTTACACCCGAGTGCACCAATAAAGATACCAGTTTGAGTTTGGAGAATATGCCTCCTTTTCTTACTATAAGTAAAGTGAAGTGAGACGAAAAGTGAGTTAAAAAAAGTGTCGGACCCTAGCGGGAAAGAACTTTTGGGTGTATGTTTAATCGAGAGTCGACTGTAACAACGATCGAGCAGCTATAAAACCGTGATTATATGAACGCCCGTAAAAAAAACCGTGTACCGTATTTACTCTAACAACTCGGATTGGCCAGACTTGCGGACAACATTTTGCGGACGCAACACTTGCGGACCAAATTTTGCGGACGAAAATTCGTGACAAAGATTTGCGGACGAGACTTTGCGGACAAATTTCGCGGATGCAACATTTGCGGACCGACTTTTGCGGATAAACCGAAGTTGGCAGAAAAAGAGCAGAAAAAGAAGGTATCTCAAGCCGGAGTGAAGGATGACGGCATTAAAAACTATGTTAGTCGAAACTGTGACTTAGGCGATGCTTATATGAAAGTCGCAAGTTCTCATCCGCAAAGCTTTGTCCGCAAAAATCACGTCCGGAAAAACGCATCCGCAAAATATTGTCCGCAAGTCTGGCCAACCCAATAACTCCCTATCCCTGGTTTTTCACTAGGATTTCAGAGTTAGGGCCATTTTCGATTAATAATTTAAAATTTTTTTTGGTCAAAACTGAAAAATGTCGTCTTTTAGCTGAAAAGTGCCGTCTTTTTTCTTTTGGTCAAAGAAGTACAAATCTAAACAATTTTTTCAAAGTAATAACACTAAGAGGTATCCCTGCGACTCTTTTTTCTAACGACGTATCATTTGGTGCATCATGTTTGCAAAATATAGCACGAAAAAGGTTAAAGTATAAATCAAATTGTTTTTCCAACTTGCTTCACACTTTGACGTTTTTTGTGCTAAATTTTACAAAGCTGCTGCAGCAAATGATACTACAGGGGCCTATTTCACTAATTGAAGATTGGGAAAGGTCCCATTCGAAGAGCCGCAACAGCCAGTAGAGGTTCAGCCGACGAACATGCTCAACAAAACTTTGGACCAAATCCTGGAGAAAATAGCCGCCGACAACATGAAGTCAAGGAATCAAGGAGACTCGCCTTAGGCGACAAATCATGGGTCCAACAAGCTTTACGCAAAGTAAAGGCGGCGTCGTTTCGTGGAATGGATCCTCTCAAATACTGGCTTCTCTGATGAACACGGTTTGTACACTTTTAACTATTTTGATTGTCCTTGTCTCATATTTATCGTTTAGGAATCAAGGCCAATAGCAGTTCTTGCTATGGAGGTGCTATCCGTCCCTGCGAGAAGCGCACCAATTGAAAGAATTTTCTCGCAGTCCGGAGTAGCAACATCCAAGCACCGCAATCGCACAGAACATGAATTATTGAATGCTCAAATTGTTGTTTATAGTTATTGTCACGCTGAGGATTTGAATTGATTTGTTATTGTTGTTGTTGATTTGAATTAGTTAAAGGACTTGGTTGCAATAATTGTAAAAATGGTAATTGTAAACGGTAACACTTTTGTCGCAGTAAAATAAATCAAAATGGAAAGCTGAAAAGAAAGGCAAAGTGAAAGGAAAGGCAAAGTGAAAGGCAAACTGAAGTGAAAGGCAAATTTGCCTTTCACTTTGCCTTTACTTTTACTTTGCATGAAAATTTGCCTTTACTTTTAATTTACCTTTCCTTTTGAAAACACTGGTCCCTGTTGCTTCTGTTCGTTGCTCAACCGCTTACCGTATTTCTCAAATATATCGACCCTCTCTAATAAACCGACCCTCTCTAATAAACTGACCCTTTCTAATAAACCGACCCCTAGAAATCCAAAATAATCATCGCCAAATTTGAAGTAACGCGTTTGTTCGCACTTTCAAATATCAAAATTTGGCCCATTTTGGTGTCGTTTACATTCTTTTGGTCTATTTTTGAGTCAGCATTTATTATAGGCTGTGAGATTATTTTCCAACCCTTCTCGGGGAGGGGGAGTTGTTGGATGAGGGGGAGCTGGTGATTGGTCGTTGACTATGACGGGATTTATAAGTCACCGAGTTTTCGGTGACTTATCGGTAAGCAGCTGGAATTTTAAGTCATCGGTCACTAAAACAACCCTATTACCGTCCATATGCACGAGATTTAAGGAAAAGGATACGGCATGCTAATGCTGTACTAATAAAATGTTTTAATTTTTTGCCGCGACTTTGGCGCGATGATGTCTAACAATACATCGACCCTCTCTAATAAACCGACCCCTATAGATAGGTTGAAAAATAGACCGACCGGACGGTATATTAGAGAAAATACGGTATTCTGGTCCTTGCCATGGTGTTATATTAGAATTAGGCAATATTCTCATGCAGAGATGTTTGCATATAGAGTCAAACTTCGATTTAGCGACTACAATTTTGATAACACCTTTTATTCATCATCCATGGAACTGATTTTTTTAGAGCTCCAGGGCCCTTCGATTAACTACCTACCATTTCCCTTCTTTAATTGAATAACCCTCTATGTGCGGTTCCTAGTGGATCGCTAAATTGAGGTCGACTGTATTGTTTTTCCAAACTAATAAACTGCAGTTACAATATAAGTAAATTTACTGATCAGGATAGAAAAATGTACATAAAGGTCACTTTTAAAGCATATGTGCCCTCATTGCCAACAACAGTAAAGGGATTTCATACTCATTCATAATACATTTTGCACAATTTAAACTATGATTAGTAGTCACATTCAATCCACTATATAAGCTACACACCCGTACCACTTCAATAAAGTTTTCACTCTACTTATTTAAGTTTCCTTGCAGCAATTCGTTGCCAGAAAGCACGGGAATGACTATGTCGTCCATGTTAGGACATACTAAATTCTTTTCCAACACCAACTGTATTTTGTTCTCAATCCAGTCACTGATTGTAGAAAGAACAACTGAGCGGTCGCCCACTTGTGGCACTGCTTTTATCTGAACACTTTAGAGGTTTGCGAAAGCCATACCTATGAAAATTGATCAAATTAATATCATATTTAGGCTTTAAATAAAGTCTACCAAAGTCGATCACTTGGCGGAGGCGGCACATTTACAGTCATGGTGCCCTCCAGGGCAGTTATTTCCACATTCAGGATTAGCCTTGTAGATGATATCTGAAAGTTATGTTACAGAAGCTTGCAAAATTTTTGAATTAGGGAGACCAGGTCCCCTGAAGTTACCGAAAACCCATGAAACCAGGGATGAGATTTTCGCCCTTTTCCTTATTAAAAAGGCCTATCGGGACTAAAAATAGTCTCTAAAAAGTCCCATCAGTCCCAAAAAGGGACTATGGGACCAAGCGACAACTAACACAACTTCTAACACAACTATACCCAAAATTAAATTCGTTTTATGGTCCCTTGGTCCCATAGTCCCTTTTTGGGACTAATGGGACATTTTAGGGACTATCTTAGTCCCAATTTGCCCCCAAAAAGGGCGAAAATCTCATCCCTGCATGAAACCCGTATATCCGTATCATGGTTTTTCGGTAACTTCGAAGTACTCGGCCAAGATCTGGAGATATTGGCGGCACTTTTTTATATAGCCCCGGGGTGCTCTATAAAAATCTGCAAAAAAAATCTCTCAACGAACTCTTTGAAAAAAGACACTATCTAAGGTTCCTGGTAAGAGCAGCATCTCACCGAGAGTCAAGCTAAAATCGAAGATTTTTTGAGGTTGAGGACGTTTTTTTTGCCTGTGAGTGAGAATAATTTTTTGTCCTCAGAGTCAGTGAGAGAGAGAGTGAGAAATGAAAAAGAACCCTGAGAGTTAGAGTGACTCGGGTTCTCCCTCAGAGTGAGCACATCCGAACACTGATTAGACAAATTATGCAATTTTTGAGTTTTTGACTACACGAAACAAGGGATATTGGAGCAGGATTTGAAAAAAGCAGGGACTATAATTATTATTTATCATAAGACTTTCTGGACCGAATATATATAAGTGAAATCGTTTAAGAAATCATAACAAACCTCTTCCATCATTTTACGAATGGGCTTCAATTCAGTAGCTTCTTTGAAATATTTGGATTGGGTGATCTTGTCCACAAAGTTCAGAATTTTTGCCAGTCTTCTTTTTGACATTACTGAAATTGTGGCATACGTCAAAATAATTTTTGATATAAAGTCAGTATTCTTACCCATGATCTTCCCTTTTCACCTTGGATCCAAACTCTTCGTCTGGAGAGGTCTCTGGTGACTCAGGAATCTCTTCGTCCGAATACCGACTGGGGGTAGAACGGAGTGCTGAGGTAGCGAATGGCACTGCTCCAATGTTTCTTGTGGGCGACTCGATAGAGTCATTCTGCTCTTTCAATTTCATTAGGTTTAGTTTAGTCTCCAGGATCAGTTTTATTAGACCCTCATAGCGAATCTGCGGGATGATTCAGAGTTGAAAAAATGCAAGAACTATTCAAAAAAAATATACTTCAAAGTCTACCCATATGCCCCATTCATCAACGGTAGCTGAGTAGACCTTGGGAATTCGAGGAATGGCTGTTCCAATGTCGATTTGGACAGTTCAAGAGTTTCGATGAAGTATGGCAACTAAAATTTGAATGTGTTAAAAGTCAGAAGATACTGAATTTCAAGCGACCCGATAAAAAAATATAAGAGTTTTTGCTGCTGTTTTATTTTTAATTTTTCCCTTGGCCCATCGTTTTTTTTTCAAATTTTCATCTTAAAGGGCATGGCCACGCTAATAAAAGGTGGTGCCCGGTAAATTCAAAATTTTGAATTTCATTGAACTTCTGTACGGATTTGAAACTTGGTTCTTAACAGAAGCATACCTAAAATTTAATTCTAGGCCTTGTTTGTTGGAAATTAAGTTGAAAATCCGTACAGAAGTTCATAGATTAAGAAAAAAAATTTGAATTTCCGGGCACCACTTCTTATTAGCGTGGGCATGCCCTTTTAAGACGCATCTAATGTAAATTTTTTGTAGCGTCACTCGAGCTTCATTAGCGTTAGAAAATTTTCCCCTCGGACCTAATGCAAACCAAAAAATTAACTATGCATACGACCTGAAATTTTTCTCCACTGGGGATTCACTTTGATTTTTTCTTTTCTGATTCGAATAAAATATTTGAAGAAAAAGGTTAGCCCAATCTCGACTGTGGTGGATACACAAAAATCGCAACAAAAGTAACCAACATGAATGGTGGCTAGTTTACTTTGAATCTTGTTTTGCACAGCCTTGCACCAGTACTCATCACGGCAAAAATCGTAGAAAATTCTACAAATGGTTGAGTTTTAATTTTTTTCGTTGTGAAAAGTTTACCTAGCAGCAAACAGGTTGACCATGACCACAAACTCATCGCTAGCCTCACTTTGGGCTGATGCCATTTGTTGCTGAAACGGCCCAAGTCCATGAGCACTGTACCATTGATGCACTCACTGTTCCTGTCAACCGAATCGCCAATAATTGTGTCCAGATGCCTAATGTTTTTGTTGTTTTAGCTAGCTTTTTGAACCAAAAACTTACTTAGAAAACTGCAGGTTTTGAAGAATGTAAAGAAAGTACTCCTGCGACAGTTTGGAAAGCAAAGAATCCGGTGAAGGCAGTGAAATTCTTCGTTTCGGGCAGAACACTCAGGGTCTGGAAAAGCTTTCTCTAGCATGTATTTGCTGCAAGCTTGCGCAGCCTGAAGTTGTTTTATTTTGTTGTAAAACATTTCTGAAAGTGTTTTTTATTTTGTTTGGTATGGATACATTATTTTTTGGCTTAGTCTGGTTCACGCGCTTGCGCGACATTTTTTTGAATTCCTTTTTAAAAGCGGCTTTTTGTAATTTTGACATATTTTAAAGTCAAATATTTTGAATTTGAATGTTAATTTGTCTCGAGCGGATTTAAAATTCGACAAGTAATTTGTAACTCCGAGAGCAGTTTCACATGCAAATCGACTATGTTGAGCACGAATACGGTGTCAGAATCTCAGGTTTGCGTAGCAAAAAGCAGTTTTCGTCAAAACTTTATTTGACAAAATGCTGAAAGGTGATCTTCTTTTGGCCATAACCGGTGTTGTTCCAGCGCCGAGATCGGCGCCGGCGCCATCGTTGACCCTTCCTTTAAAAGGTCCCAGCGCCAACGCCGAGCGCCTATCTTAAAAAATTTTGCCTCCGGCGCCGACCTCTTTTGAAATAAGGTCCCGGCGCGGGCGCTTGCGCCGGCGCCGGGTTGATCATTTTGTTTTTGCTGTAAATTTTATGAAAAAATTTTATTTTTTTGAACAGTATGTTTTTTACAGTGAGAAATAAATAATTTTTTGTTATCTACATCGATTAGCAGCATACCGTTTTCATTTCTCCTATATATTCTCCATCATGAGTGTATATTGAAAGACAGGACGTTTCAAGAAGTACACAGGATTCGAAATGGCTATAACTTGTTTTCTAGACCGAATTTCTAATTCCTGTTTTCGCCAATCGTTTTCTGTTGACGGCATTTTCGTTAAGTTCATAATGTCAAAAATACTATTTTGCTTGGTACCCTGTGGCTCTGGTTCTGGTCTGTGGGTGCCCCTAGATGGCTAAAACCCGAACCACAAGGGACCCCAAGCGAAAATCGTATTTTTGACATTATACACTTAACGAAGTTGCCCGTCAAGAGAAAACGATTGGCGGAAGCAGAAATTCGAAATTCGATCTAGAAAAGAAGTTATAGCCATTTCCGAACCTGCGGATTCCTTGAACACGCTGTATTTCCCCTTTGCTGAGAAATAATTCCACGTGAGGTGGAGTTATTAGAGTTGGGAGTTCAGAAAGGAATGAGGTAATCCATATTGGTTTGTGAAAAAAATCATGTAAATACTTTTTTAACAATACCATAGGGGTCTTGGTTGGTTAAAGATGCGCGCACTCACTTACCTTAGACATGATCCGAGCAAGACTCTTGATCAAAAATGCATTTAGAGACTATTTTTGCCCAGCTCCAGTGACCAAAACATGATAAAACAGGTAAAAAGTCAAAAGTTAAAAGTGTGCAAAACTCAATTTTTATTGACCAGAACCTAAAATATATGTCTTTTTGAACTCCTGAGACCATTTTAGGTCGATATAGGGTGTTTTGGAAACACTTTTAAAAAAAGTTGCTTTGGGGGGGGGGTATATCCAAGTAGGGTCGAATAATTGTATTTTTCAATATTAGGCTGTTAAATTTTGAAAACAGCGCCGGAGCCATAGCCGTTGAAAAACAACGCCGGGGCCAGCGCCGGGACGAAAATTTTAAGCGCCAGCGCCGACTAAAATTTTTCATTGGCCCCAGCGCCGGCTCTGTTTTTTCCCGGGGCAACGCCGGCGCCGAAACAACACTGGCCGTAACTTTCTGTTGTTTTTTGGGTCATTTAAGTAAATTTGACGTAAGAATAGCAGGGCTTTCTGATAGAGTAGTTCAAATTTTTATGAAGGGTGAGCAACTGGTGAAAACACTATAAAATATGCCAAATTTAACACCCTGAAATATGACTTGACAAAAAAAGTATTTTTCTGAAAATTTTGCGATTCTTTCAGAGAATCTTTTTCTACAAAATAATAGTGCTTCTTCTTTGGTCAAGCGACATATCATGTTGTATGCATACTCTCAATAATTGCTGTAAAATAATCAAAAACAAAAAAAGGATAAATTTCGCCAGTCTGTGCTTACCAGCGAGCAGTGATCCCTGAAAGATGAACTTTTTCCGACACTTAATCCTCTACCTCCTGTACATGATAAGCATAAATGAAATATGGTCAGAAATCGAGGTAACAAAATTTCCTTATACCTGCTCCAAAATTACAAAAATCGCTTTTAATTTAGGCGATTTTAGGTGCAAAATAGGTCAGATTAGAACTGGCTCAAACGTGTGTCCAAACTACAAAAACAATTTAAAAAGGCGCCAATTCAAAATACGTGATGACCCATTATTGTGAAAGTTAAATAAATTTACTTGTTGAACATCGCTCCTTCTCTCGAGCAGATCTGGCAAACAAGTAGATATTCTTGTGGATTTGGATCTGACACCATTGACAGTGTGGTTTCCTGATCTTGGAGAAGTCATTTTATAACCACTGCCAGGAGTCACATTGAAGTCAGAGGCTGATCTTCGCATAAGTGCTTCGTCTATAAGTCGTTTCCAATCACCTTTTATTGATTTAGTATGGATTAACAAATTCACCTTCACTTCGATTGCAGAACTCTTCGTCGGAAATGTATCCGTCTGCATCTGCTTCTCGACCTATTTCTAGAAACGATATTTTATACCAAAGTATAATGAATAAAAACATTTTTAGAGGTTATTTAAATTTTTCTTGTCAGAAAGACATACAGTCAAACCTCTCTACTATGGCACCCCCAAAGTTCGTTCCCGCCTTGGGTCCGACACTTTTTTTAACCAAATTTCAAAGTCTTTTATCCATTCTGTTTTGACAGTCTGGTCCAAATATCGTAAGGATTCGATTTTGCCGATCGTTTTTCAGAATTATAAAAAAATTCTTCTAAAAAAGCAAAAACTCAGTTTAAAAACAGGAAAATTCAAAAATTTATGTTTTTAAACTGAGTTTTTGCTTTTTTAGAAAAAAATTTCTTATAATTCTGAAAAACGATCGGCAAAATCAGAATCCTTACGACATTTGGGACCAGACTGTCAAAACAGAATGGATAAATACTTTGGAAATTCGTTAAAAAAGTGTCGACCCAAGGCGGGAACGAACTTTTGGGGTGCCATAGTAGAGAGGTTTGACTGTAAATCCTAACTTTTTAGAATCTCTACTGGAAGATCAAAACCTACAGTGATAGTGTGTGCATCATGCGCCAATTGCATGGAATTGAGACTGCCACTGTCTTCTCTATCGGCCCTGCGAGCTGGCACTCTTAATACTGGCGGCATCGTCCATGTTGTGGCTTCTGGCTGGTGAACTGGACTTGTGCTCATTCTCTTTCTGTGATGATTGAAAGGTAGAGGAGCGACGAGGGAAATAGTCTAACTTCTTCTGGAGGAGCTAATCGAATACAAATGGGGTATTTCCTGCTAAACCATCTTCTTCGAGCCCTAAAAAATACTCATTTCTTTCATGATTAAACCCTCGATGCTACCCACTCTTATAAATTAAAATTTGGTGTGAAAATATGCTAACAAGCAATAATGAGTCACTTTACCACGAAATAGTGGTATAATTGTGGTATATATATTTTGGAATTAATTAATTTAAAATTGTTTTCAAAAGAAGAATATCTTGCTTAATTCAAACACATTGACATTTTACCCCGGGAAAGCTTACAAACGTCTAGGTCGGAGTTGACTGAGGCGTTGGTCAAGTCGTAGATACTCTGAACAGACTAGTTTTTTTTCAGACTGGTCACTTAGAAACTACCTGGGTGAGCATTCTTGGCTCCGGTTCAGTGAGGGTTGGGTCAGTGTGGAAAGTGTGCTTCAACATGGCTCGTTCAGGTCTTGAGATACGCAACATATTGCCTGAAAAACTACAAGTCTCAGACTATAAATTACCTCAACATGAAAACTTTTGCATATGTCAGAAAAATTTCGTTAGAAAAATCGCAGTGATTCTGATTTTACCGCACCTTTTTTGTAAATCATCCAATTTTAACTGTATATGGAAAAAGTATAATTATAGGAAAAGTTAAATAAATTCCAAAAAATCAAAATTGGTACATAGATATTTTCGACGAAATTTTCTACTTTTTGACCAGATTTTATAATCTTTTTGGCGCTACTAGCGAATACCCCCCCAAGAGTATGACCTTTTCAAAATCGCTGTAACTACCCTTCGGAACAGCAAGTTTAGGATTAGTCCTTAGGCTCGGGGCAGGCCAGCGTACGGAGGTTGTGACTAGAAATGTCTTAAGCATTTTTTCCGGGGTCTGGAAATATATTTGGGTACTTTTTACTTAAGTTTGAAAAAGGAGAATCGTTGGAGGTATTCGCTAGTAGGGTCATTTTTTCTATAAGTACCCACTTCCTTTAAACAATTTTTAGACATCATTCTGAGCTTTCGTTTTCAATATTATAAAAGAAAAAATACCCTCTAATTATAGCTAAAATTCGAGAAACATTCTAATCTGTCAAAAAGACGGCCAAAAAATAAAAAAGGAGGCTGGAATTCAATTGTCTAAATTTCAATTTCAGTTCAAAATCACTATAAAAAATCCGGAGGTGAAGCCATGGTTTCTGGTCTCAACATCCGGCTGGAGGTGGAAGCCGGAAGTTTGTTTAAGAGGGAAATTCGAAATCTCTTCTCAACTAGTTAGTCCACACAATTTTACAATTTTTTTGCAAATATTTTTTACCATCTAACCGCACAAGCACAGTCTGAATTGTGTTGACATGGAAAGTGTGCGGATTATAGTGCTCATTAAGTATCTGAACAGAATTGTCAGATAAAAAACTAGAGTCTAGGAAAACCAGTAATACACTCACATTCATCCAACCTGAAATATTTTTTCAATTTTTGGTCTAATTTTGGTTCTCACCTTTGTAAATGTTGCGCGACTTTTCCTCTTTTATGGCTTCAGCCGACATTTCATCCAAAACTTTGTCGCATATTGGTGGAGGAGCTTTTGTGGGCTCGGAATGGAGTCAGAGACACACACAAACAGGAACAGATCATGGACAGGTACACTCCGAAGATCATGCCCGACATGAACTCTACGAATGAAAAAAAAAGTTGATTAAAATTAAGTTCTAAAAAAGAGCCGTAAATATACTTGGCAGTATGAAAAAGGAAGCCAGCAAGAAAGCTATGAAGAAAATACGGAAGCGGAAGAAAGGAATTCTGAAAATTGAATGTCTTTTTAGTGCCAATATTGTTTATTTGCCTACCTCCTGTATCTATTCAACATATCTTGGCAAAATTTGATAAGAGTGTCTAGTGTGAAACCATCCTTGAAATTGGCACCTCAATAGTAGGAGCCTAGAATGCTATGATGTTATCTTCAAATTATTAAAAAAAATTGACTTTTGATGCATGGCATAAGCGATAGCATATTTTTATGGTAGCATATTTTATAAACCACTCCAAAGGCATTGTAGAGTATGAATGTGACTGAATTTTTTCCGCGTCATTGGGGCATTTTCCGACACATAAACAGTCGCAGTCACAGTGTGTCCCCAATGACGCGGAAAAAACCGACTGACGCTTCAAATGGATTTGAGTTTTGGTCACAATCACACATTGTATGTCATTGAATACCAGCGTTTTCAGAAACCACAATCACACCTCACTCCTTAAAATCACAGTGGCAAATGAGCAAACACTGTGACTGCAACTGCAAGTTTGACCCTGACTGCGTGACCCTTGCCGCATCATTGGGACGTAGTGTTATGTATCTAAGCCTAATTTTTTTTTCAAATAATTTTGGTTATGAGAAAGTTGATTCACATGACCACAAGGTAAGAGCCTCAAATTTGTCTGCTCTGACACGACCGAGAAACTTCACCCTTTTTGCTGTAATAATGTGAAATTTACAGCCACAAGCGATGGTAGAGGGGCTTCCAAAATAATTCGCTTCTCCTCTTTGATAAGACGACAAGTTGAGACCACATCCATTCTCAAAGAGTCATTTGAGGATCTTTCTATAAAATTACATGAAAACTAGGAAGACTATTTTAAATAAACGGTATGCTTGCCTGCCCGATCCGCACTCATGCATCATCCATATCAGGTCTGATGAGTGTCTCGGCAAACACTGGTCTTTCTTTTTCATCTGCCATCGTCTGAATAATACAACACGATAAGCAATAAACGGAAAAATTCCAGGGTGTGGCAAAAAATTTCCTAACTTATACAAAGAGGCATAACTTTTTTTACAGCAAAAATATGATGAGCAAAAATTTTAACTACGAGTGGTAATCGAGCCCACAAGTGGTAGGTTTGACTATCTCTTATCGGCTCCCGCTGCAGGATTACTCAATTATGATGTTTTTTATTAGTTATTTACGAAGGGCGTCTAACAAACATTCTTACGCTGACTCGAATTAAAAAAAATCTGTAATGGCAGTTTGATTTAGCTCCATCTAACATTATTTAGGTGGATAAGGCCAAAAGCAAGATTTTTGCTTAGTCTTTTCTGTAGTTTTCAGGTAACCTCTGGATAGGAAATGTCCTTTTTTGAAATTATATACCAAAAAATAGATCGAGCTGAGTCTATATGCGATATTTGACGTGGAAAAAAGTAAGCCTGTTTTAAGGTAAGGAAATTTTTTGATAAACCCTAGAGCTATTTATGCTACTAAATTAGCAAGTACATCATTGGCTTCTTCACCGGCTTCCATGGCAGTTTCCACTTCATTGATTGTGTTTGCATCATTTTTGATAACAGCAGTTGTGTTTTCAATGGTGCTCTCTGAACGCATCAAAATAGCAGAACTTTCTGCACCAGAAAAAAATCCATTAAAAAATTACAGAAATTTTTTAAAGTTAGGCCAATACCTTCATCCAAGCGTGAGAAACGAACTCGAATGGAACTTCCTGATGCATTATCAGACATTTTCGCTCAATAATTAGTGCCAAGGTGTGAAAAGTGGGCAATCAATTCATTTCTAAATTTATCAAAAATTCTCTTTGGGTGCTATACAATCATTACAACAGAAATAATGGAGTCAACAAAATGGCAATGTGGAAAGAATAGGTGCAATAACATCTTGTTTGTCGATTTTTCTCTTCCTCCTTGCTTGTGTGTTTAAAACTCAGGCACCAGAGCTCGTCTGCTGAGTGTGTCTCACGCACTTTTTCCCATCTGCCTCACAGCAGCTTTCTCTATTCTCCAGTGTTTCTTTCATTAGAAAACGAGTAAGCAACAAATTAAGGTTTGAATTTGAGGCTTTTGCGAGTCAGTTTTTTTTGGGTTCATAGGCACCAATTTGAAATTGATTTGATTGGTTGCTGTAGATGATTTGTGCAAAAAGTTGGAAAAAAGAAAGACTTTATAGTTAAATGAGAGAAGCAGGCCTTTTTGATGCCTATTAGTGTAAGTCGGTTAGGCTGTTGAATGGTCTATTCTTGTTCAGTTTTGTAAAAGAAGGAAATTTTCGTTGTATGCAATGCTCTCTTGTGTGCAGCTAGACTGGCTGATTGGTTTGGTTGGCCTTTGTACCAATTCCCATTCCATCATTCACAAGGCCAGATATAGTGGTGGCGGTTGTGCTATCTGATTGTGCCTTCGATAAGTTTAATGTGATTTTTGTGCTGTAATCTAAAATTACTGAGTTATGAAATAAATTTAGATGTCGAGTTTCATGCGCAAGGGTCCTGCAGTCGCCGCTGCTGCCGGCTTGGTGGTGCTACTACTATAGGCTATTTTTACTTGTATTCATCCGTGAGTTACAAACTTTTATAAGTATAATGTCATCCTTAAAATGTTCAACTATTTAGACCGGAGGCACGAATGAAGCACAAATCAAGAAGATCGAAGAATCCTTCAAGCAATTGCAAGCCACCAAAGACTGCCATTCTCTATTGAAAAAACATCTGACAGAGAGCGTCATGAACCAGTTGAAACACAAAAGACCAAGTTGGGAGCCACTCTCTATGATGTTATTCGTAGTGGTGTCGCCAACCCCGATTCAAGTTTGTGTTTAAACTAGCTAAATTCCTCACTTTCAGATTCAATTTTTAGGCATTGGAGTATATGCTGCAGATGCTGAGTGCTACAAGACCTTTTCAGCTTTGTTTGACCCATCATTGAAGAATATCATGGTTTCGGGCCTAAAGAGCATACACCGGCAGTCGACTTGGGCAAAAACCGACTTTCTGAGCTTCCTCCACTCGACCCGGAAAGGAAGTACATCAAATCTACCAGGTATGTATTTAGAAATGGTATCATCTAACTAGCTTTCTGTGTCATTTAACTTTTTACAGGATTCGTTGTGGAAGGACTTTGTCCGGCTATCCGTTTAATCCGCTGCTCACTCAGGATGACTACATCGCGATGCAAGCCAAGGTGAAGAAGTCTTTGGAAGATGTGTCAGACAAGTCTATTGCTGGAAAGTAAGCTCCTTCAAGCTCGCAGTTCTTAATTCCATTGTCATTTCAGATATTATCCGTTGGAAGGCATGACCAAACCAGTGCAAAGCCAGTTGATTGCTGACCATTTCTTGTTCAAGGAGGGAGACAGGTTTTGTAAAGATAGAAGTTTGTTTGGGAAATTTTTTTCTTTCAGGTTCTTAAAAGAAGCTAATGCATGCAACTACTGGCCTAAGGGACGCGGTATTTTCCACAACAACGAAAAAACATTTTTAGTCTGGGTCAATGAAGAGGACCATTTGCGTTTGATTTCCATGCAGGTGGATTTTCTTTTTCTGTGTGGTTTAGTTTAGTCACCTATTGCAGAACGATGGCAACGTTGGTCAAGTGCTAGAGCGTCTAATCAAGGGTATTGAGGCCATTGAGAGCAAAGTGCCGTTCTCTCGAGACAATCGTCTTGGCTGGCTGACTTTCTGTCCTACAAATCTAGGAACTTCCGTCCGCGCTTCCGTGCATATCAACCTGCCAAGATTAGTGCCAAGAAAGAGTTCAAGGAGATTTGTGAGAAATTGAAACTTCAGGTCGAAATAAAATTTTTATAATTATAAAAATCTATTTTTATATTTTCTTTTAGGTCCGTGGAATCCACGGAGAGCACAGCGAGAGTGAAGGTATAAATCATTGTGGCTTTCGGCTAGGTTATTTAACTTATTTCAAGGTGGAATCTATGACATCTCCAACAAGGCTCGTCTCGGTCTCACTGAATTTGAAGCTGTCAAGCAAATGTAAGCTCGTTTTGTTAAAAAAAACTATAAATAATATTTTATCGTAAAAATTTGCAGGTATGATGGTGTAAAGCATCTAATTGAACTCGAGAAGAAAGCCTAGACTAAAATAAAAAATTAGATTAAGTGTTTATGTTTGTTTAGACGTAGGTTGATAAACACATCTGTTCATTTGTTTGTTTTGTTTAATGGCTTGTCAAACGCAGTAAAACTACACCTGATAAATAGCGCTAACCTTATTTGCACATGCTTCTGGCTACGGCTGCTGCGTTCAATTTTATTATGAAACAGAGTGAAAACCACTCATAGGGCAATATAATTATTTCTAACAATATCTTTTTGGGTATTTCCTCCAGTATTTTGTCGAAAAAAACCTTTTACATAATAGATCAAAAAATTTCAATCAATTTCACCCATAAATAAATGGTAAAAACCATCAAATATTTGAGTTTTAAATTGATAAAGTAAGGCGAGTAAAAAAGTTTTGTTTGTTTTAACATCGCATGTGCTGTAAGAAAAAAGCCAATTGAGTGATAGGATAAATTACGAGGCACGAAACATATGCACTAAAAGAGTGAACTTGCAAAAAAGTTTATTTGCACCAAAAAAATACTGTCCAACAAAGAAAAACAAAATATATTCGGTTAAGCAGTTTTTTCGGAACTTTTATAGTTCCGCACCACCCCCCCCCATACTCGAATTTTCTGAAAAGCCCCTAGGTGCCGGTCCGGCGCCGCACAAATTTTAGCCTGGAGAGGGTGCCGGCGCCGAATTTTACGGCCGTGAAACTATGCTCCCACCCCTCAGGTAAAGTTGTCGTTTTAGGGTATTTTTCACCAACTTTAAGCCTTTTTAAGTAAAATGAAGATAAAAATGATAGATTTTAGACAGGTTTTTACGGACGCGCCAACGCGAGAACTCGCCAACGTAAAAGACTCGCCATCATCAAATCTCGCCAATGGTGAATCTCGCTAACGGCGAAACTCGCCAATGGCAAACCTTGCCAACGCAAAAAAACTCGCCAACGGAAAACTCGCCAACGCAAAACTTGCCATTGCGGAACCCACAAATATACATTTTAAATCTTTTTTCTAGAATTTTTAATTTTCTATTCTGTAAAGTCGAGTCTCGCTAATCCGGCACCCCGAGCTTAGTTTGGTTGGCAGCCGAAGAAACCCTTAATATTCACCCTCGACAATCCGGCACTCCGGTAATCCGGCACCCTCGCTAATCTGGCACTCAAACGCTGAACACTCCCGATTAACTAACCCTCAGTAATCCGGCAGTCGTATTAAATAAATAAACGTATTAAATAAATTAATTAAACAACATTTGTATCAATATTTTGTTTCAACGGTCTCAATTGGAAGACTTCTTCTACAAAGAACAGCTTCAGAAAGAACCACAGAGTGAATTAACAAAAAAATTTAACGGTTTAATAAGATTTTCGATTGTTAAATTTCGTATGAAATATCAGGTTGTCCGAAAGTTTGCGACCACCCCTAAACGTATTAGTCTTTGGTTTTTGGCAATTTGTTCAAACCTTTTTTTAAATGATAACGATGCGTTACCAAATTATTTATCCAAGGAGTAGTTTTCTTCGTGTTTTTTGATTAAATCCCATCGATGAATTGAATTTGCTAAAAAAGAAACCAGGACTCGGTAGAATACACCAATATAGATGGTGTTTCAATTTTTTTACTAATTCGGAAATCATGTTTAAATGACTTCTAAGTGATTTTTATATGCTTAAAACGATAAGAAAGTTATTTTCTAACACTTTTTCACATAAAAAATTGATTTTTGAAAAAAACATTTTGACTAAAATTTAACTTTTTGCCTTGGGGGACCAAGGTGAATCACCTTGTACTAAGGTATTCTACCCCGTTTTGGTCACTGGTGCTGGGCGAAAGAGTCTTTTATGCATGTATGATCAAGAGTCTTGCTCGGAATTATGTCTAAGGTAAGTCTGTGCGCGCATCTCTAACCAACCAAGCCCCTGCACCCCTTCGGGGGCGCAGGGGCTTGGTTGCTTGGGGTTGAGATGCGCACACACACATACCTGAGACACAAATCACTCGAAAGTGACTCTGGATGCATATAACATGTATGCATACCAGAGTTTCTTTGTGCGGTAGGCCTCAGTTAACAAAACTATGTCAAATTCCATCTTTCGGGTATCCAGGTACCCTTTCAGGTTGGATTGCCTTGGGGGACCAAGGCAAAAAGTCAAATTTCGGTCAAAAAATTTTCTTGAAAAAATCAATTTTTTGTGAAAAAGTGTTAGAAAATAACTTTCTTATCGTTTTAAGCATATAAAAATCACTTAGAAGTCATTTAAACATGATTTTCGAATTAGTAAAAAATGCGAATTTCGCGTTGGCGAGTTTTGCCGTTGACGAGTTTTAAGCGTTGGCGAGTTATGGCATTGGCGAGTATTTTGCGTTGGCGAGTTATGGAGTTGGCGAGTCGGTTGCGTCCTGTTTTACTTTCTGGGGTGGTAAATCACCAAAAAAGGCCCTAAAATACCCAAAAAAACCATGTACGGTACATGATGTACCCCAAATAGATGGGTGGCAATTTTTTTTTTGACAAATATGATTTTTTTTGAAAGTGTTTAGAGCGAAGTATAGAGTGCATTTTCATAATCTTGCTCTGATGGCTCGCAAACACTTGGCAATCTCACTTTCGCGCTGGGCTTCTGAACGGTGCTTTTCTAAGGCCAGTCTTCTCTTTGCCACTCAATAAGGTCTTGATTAGCAAAAGAGGCTGCAGCTAACCTTGTCGTTATCAAAGCTCTTCTCGCAGATAAGTTACTAGGACAAGCAAAAAAACAAAGAAAATCCAACACAAATAATTGGTACTAGGGTCTGCAGGCGCCTATCGGCGCCTATGCTATTCGCGAACATCAGTGGTTCGGGTACTATTCCTGTGATTCGGGAACATTAGTGGTTCATGTACATTAGTAGTTCGGGTAGATTAATCGTTCAAGTGCATTCATGGTTACGGCAGATCATCCACCCTACCTGTGAAACCACCTAATCTACCTCGCCTATCCTCGTCAATCTTCGCCTACCCTCACCTATCCTCGTCAATCCTCGCCTATCCTTGCCTATCCTCGCCTAATCTTGCCTATCCGAGCCTACCCTTGCTTATCCTCGCCTACCCTAAATAAAACCTCCGATGTTCAACTTTAAGTTACTTCAAGTAGCTTTCCAATGAGTACAAACATGTAGATGAAAATATGACAAATAAAAAAGTTTTTCTTGTGATCAAATGAACACTTATAAGATTCAACCACGAAACCCTAAACTTTTAAATTAAAATGTCAAAATCTCAATTTTTTCCACAGCAAACCTCAAATTTAATTGCAAAAGGTCCTCCGTCATTGAAAGAGCTTTTGAATGAGTACAAACTTGCCTAACAAAAAATTTCACTAAACAAAATTTTTCCTTGTGACCAAATGGGTACTCATGGATTTCCCGCCAACACCTCAACTTTGACTTCAACCATCGAAATTTCGATAATCAATACCCAAATCTGACAATAAAGGTTAAATCTACCAGTGATGGAAATATTGAAATTTCGGGGCTACCGGGACGGACTTTTAAGAAAAAAATTTCGAGACCGGACTTTTCAAAAATTTTGCCGGGACCAGAAAAAGTTTCGTTCGGGACTTCTAATACAGTCAACTCTCGATAATCCGTCACTCGCTAATCCGTCACTCTCGATAATCCGTCACCTTCGTGACACTTTGTTTGGTTCTGCCTTGAATAAATTAGGCTAATCCGTCACTCTTGATTATCCGTCACCCACGGCCGGCCCAAGGGGTGACGGATTATCGAGAGTTGACTGTAAAAGCATTGTTTCAAAAAAACTCATTTCACAATATTACATCACAAAAGAGCTAGTAGTTGAAATTAACGACGCGTGGATTCTTGTTCAAAAAAATTAATTGTTCCGCATGCTCTGGAGAAAGATTTGAACGCCTGTAGTCGTATATATCCCGCGCCACCGAGAATAGCTGTTCACATGGTACGCTTGTAGCTGGAGCTGAAAAGTAGCGACGAGCTATTTTCGCTAGCACAGGGAATGAACCTTCGTTTTTCTTTAAAAAAGTTGAGTTAATTGAGCCTACTCTTTTTGAAAGACTAGAGACGAAGAAAGACGAAAGACTTGAAAGACGAAAGACAAGAAAAAAAATTGCACGAAAGCGAAAGATTGATAAGAAGAATAATGATAAATTGGCGAAAAAGCTAGAATGTGTAAATTTCTTGACAATGAAATAAATAAAAAAGTCCCGAAATTTTTTCGATTTTCGGGACCGGGACTTATACTCTGAAAGTTCGGGACCACCGGGACGGGACTTTGGCAACAAATTTCTTCGGCGGGACGGGACTTTCGGGACCGTCCCGTCCCGCTTCCATCACTAAAATCTACATTAAAAGAGCTTTCGAATGAGTATAAACTTGCCTAATAAAAATTCACTAAAAAAGTATTTCTTTGTGACCAAACATGTACTCAAATGCGTTACCCAACGCCCCACCCACCCATGCCAAATACTATAGAGATTTTCTTAAAAACTGATGTGGGATTTTATTGTTTGGTATTGGTCTAATAAATTTGTTTTGAGAAATCCAGTCTACGAAAAAGTATTTTGGCTTCATTTATGTCTAAAAATTTGCTTTAATGGCGGCAAAGCCGCCAAGAAAAATTTCGAGTTTTCAAGTCGAGCACTCGAAAATTTCGAGTTTCGAGTCGAGCGCTCGACTCAGAAATTTCGAGCGCTCGACAACCCTATTCCTAACTCCCCGGTAAGCGTTACTAAAAGAAGTCGGTCAGAGCAAGGGTTATATATGTCCTTTTGTGAACGCGTGCCTCCTTTTTCAAAAAATGATATGGGCAACCTGGGATAAGAGATTATCCTTATCTCTCCGTTATTTCATAAACAGTCTGAAAATCTTATCTTGTTGATAAAATTAAGATGACCTCAGAGTCAGCATTTTTTTATTTATGTTCACATATACGCATTTGTTCTCAGACTACTGCATTACTAAAAATCTAACATTTAATTTTTAGAAATCAAGTTTGTGTTGCTTTAATTTTCATAAGAAAATGGCTGTTGGAACCTTCTCTGTGAAGTGAGTTTTCAGTTCAATCGAATCTACCTATTTCCTACTATTCAGGTACGACTGGTATCAGACTGAGGGTCAGGTTTTTATTGTGCTGTCCAAGCGCAACCAGGCCGTGGAGGATTGTCGTATTGACTTCAGCCCTTCTCCCGACGCCTCTTCTAAGCAGTCTATCCAGGTGTTTGCCAAGGATGAAGTGGTCTTCCAGACCAAACTGTATGGTCAGGTCCAGCCCAACAAGGCTACCATCCAAGTCACTCCTTTCAAGGTATCTTTTTCAGTAACTTCAAGTAGCTTTTAAAATTCAGATAAAATTTATTTTATATTTTTTCTCCAGCAACTATTAGGCTCTTGAGCAATTAAATAGTCAGCTATTTATGACAACCTATATATTTAAACCTTTTTTTATAAAGTTTGTTCATACAGTCAAACCTCGATATAACAAACCCTCGATATAACGAAACCCCTGGTATAACGAACATTTTTAACGCCTATTTGGCCAGTGATTACGTTAAACGACTAAAAGTATACCCTCAGAATAACCAACATTATAGCCGGTCCCCAAGAGCTCGTTATATCGAAGTGCGACTGTAGCACCAATAACCAATTCTCGCTAAGTATGGGACATGTTTTGCAAATTTTTGAGAAAATTCATTTTTTTCAGTGATGGGAGTCATTGTTTTGTGACACACATGATATACCGTATTTTCTGTATTCTTGTATTAATTCCCCGGCGGAGTATTTGCTCAACCTTAAAAACTCAAAAATTTCGCGGTCAATTTTGAGATTTTCGAGCGCTCAACCAAAATGTGAAAAGTGGAATCAAAAAGGCTTGTAGTAATTGAGAAAACACAAAAGACAGATTTGCGAAAAAAAAAATCTTTAGGGGGAGATATGGGGTCCATACGGGGGGAGTTATTAGAGAGGAGGGATTTAATACAGAAAATACGGTACACACCATATCACTCCGCATCATATCTTTAAAAAAATACTCGTCAAGACCCCAAACCAACCGTACTTATGACTCAGAAGTTCTGAGCAAATTTGGGCCTATCCAATCAAAAAAGGGAAGGGGGTTTGCCTTGCCCCCCCCTCTGTTTTTTTGTGTTACTTTTCAGGCTTTAGGCTTAAGCAAGGGTTGGCCAGCGTATGCTAGAACGGACTCAAACATATCTGATAATAATTTTTGAGTCCTTCCTAACATACGCTGCCTACCTTTGCCTGAGCCTAAAAGATAACGAAAAAATTTCAACAGGGGATCAAGTCAAAACCCTCCTCGTTGGATAGGGCCAAATTTTTATGTGAAAATACGAAAATCATCTTTTTTTGCCTCAGGACAATATTATGTGCTTTGTTTGCACTGAGTATTTGCGCTCTTTTTCAAACGAAAGCTTATATTCTGGGGAACACGGTAAAATTAGCGACAAAAATGATTTTGCCGTCTATGACCCATTTTTCGGCCTCCAAAGTCAAAGAAACGTGACCCGATTTATTTTTTTCCTTCATACTTTTTCCTTTCTGATATCCCGCATACCCGCAGTTCGCTGAATGCACAGCTTTAAAATAGAAACATTTACATAAAATAAATTAAGAAATTAGTATACCATTGTGTAGCCAATATCCTCAAGTTTCCGTTGTGCGGCGAATTGCTCAAAACTTTGGAAAAATTAGCATAAAAACAAGAAATAAAATCAAAAAAGGGTGGTATTTAATTTTGACCCCTAATTACTGAAAAATAACTTCTTATTAGAAATAGAATTTTTTCTTAATTTTTGCGTTTATTTTTTAAAAAAATTTAACTATCGCGTAGCCCAAGATCTCAGCTTTCTAACGAGCTATCAAACTATATTTAATAATCACAGAAATGTAAATATTTAGAGGTTGGATAAAGTAACTTTGTTTTTCTCTAATTTTTCCAAATCCCTAAATTTCTGCATTCTTCAAATCATTCAGTGGAGTTTGATAGCTCGATAGAAAGCTGAGATCTTGAGCTGCACGATACTTGAAAACTTTTTGGAAAATAAACGAAAAAAAGAAAAAAGTTCAATTTCAAATTAGGGGACATTTTAAAGCGAATTAGGGGGCATTTTTCAGTAATTAGGTGGCAAATTAATTAAACATTACCCATTCAATGGCATGGCGACATTTGTGGTTCTGTTTTTGCGGACAAACATTGGCGGACTTGATATCTTGCGGACCGACATTAGCGGCCCGACATTTGCGGATGGATAAATGCGGACCGACGTTTGCGGCCCAATAAATGCGGTCGTGCATTTGCGGACGCGACTTTAGCAGACGCAACATTTTGCGGACCGAAAAATACATACGTGCTTTTCCGCACATAACATTTAAAAAAACGCCTTTTTGACCTGAAAAAATTTCCGCGAAGGTCGCATCCGTCAAGCAAATAACGATCCGCAATTGTCAGTCCTCAAATGTCGCGTCACTGAAGTCGCGGCGAAAATGTCGGGCTGCAAACGTCCATCCGCATTTGTCGGGTCGCAAATGTTGCATCCACCTAAACCCGTTCGCCATTGTCGCGTCCGCAAACCAGAACCGCAATTTTCGTCATGCCGAAATCAATAAAGAAATCAATAAAATCGACTATAAAGAGCAGTCCATAATTGGCTTAATCAAAACTCTATTCCTAAATTGCCTGTTTTCAACAGTTTTTTTAGATAGAAGTCCGCCTGGCCAAAATTTCCAATGAACGTTGGGCCACTCTAAGCATAGAAGACACTTCTTCATCTACTACAGCTGTTGCTCAAGCTGATTCTCAGACAACTAATGAAGAAGATGTTGAATTGCCTAAGAAGAAGGAGCAGCCTAACTGGGACAAGATGGGCAAAGATGCTGAGGAGGAGGAGTTCGAGAACAGTGATCCCAGTACCAAACTCTTCAAGGTACACTTAGCTTCGCAGTAGATTTTTTGGCTACATTTCGGTGTAAATCCCAGTTTGCCTTGAAATTCCAAGCTTTTTATTAGATTTAAAATTTAAAAAATCAACTCATGGTACCAAGGCCAGGGTGGCCAGATGCAAAATCTTCAAAGCACGATTTTGATGTCGAAAAGCAGGATTTTGAAACAAAAAATCTGCAAAAGCAGGAATGAACATAAAATTCCTATAAAATTCCTGCTTTTTCACTGTCAAAAAGCAGATTTCAAAACCAAAAAGCAGGAAATTCCTGTTAAAGCAGGACATCTGGCCACCCTAACCAAGGCAGTATGTTTTTACAAAAAAAAATTTTTTAAACAAAATCAACTATGGTACCGAGGCAAATGCGGAAATGTCCACTGGAATTAAGCTTATTTTTTATCGAATTAATATTTTGAGTTATTCTAATTTTTTGTAGAAGATCTATGCCGGGTCAGATGACGAGACCCGCCGTGCCATGCTCAAGTCCATGCAGGAGTCCAATGGTACCGTGCTCAATACTAACTGGGCCGAGGTCGGTAAGAAGAAGATTACGCCCTACAAGTCCAAGGACTCCAAAGAAGGAGGACAGGATGGCCAAGATGACTAGAACATATGAAGTGGAAATTTATTTTATCTGGTTCCGAGGAAAAATATCTGGTCTTTATATTGCACTTTTAATGTAGATTTTGTCATGCGATGCTGAAGTAAAGATTGTATTTTTCGATAATCGTTTATGATGGAAGCTATCATGGAATAGCTTTAGGCTATTCCATAATTTTATAAGTCAAGAATAGCTTGATAGATATTTAAAAAAATCGATGCAACTTGCATATTACCCAAAACCAACAAAAACGATTCAAATCACAAAAAAACTGGTCTTAACACGATTCGTTTTAGGACAAGGACCGGTGCGGTTTTTAGACCCGGTGCGGTGCCCGGTGCCGAAAATTTGGAGTTCGGTGCCCGGTGCGGTGCCCGGTGCCGAAATTTCGGAGGTCGGTGCCCGGTGCGGTGCCCGGTGCCAAAATTTTCCTGGCCGGTGCCCGTGCGGTGCCGGTGCCGAAATTCCAAAATTTACAGCACTGATAGCTAGTTAGAAAGCCGAGATCCACGGCTACATTTTGATGTAAAAATGTTGAGAGAAATTCAAAACTTTGGAGATAAAAACACATTTTTACGATTTGACGGGGTGAAAGAATAATTTGACGGGGTTAAAGAATAATTTGGCGGGTTAAACAATTTGAGCCAAAATAAAACAAAAAACAAAAAAAATAATGTTTAAAAAACTGCTGGCTGGCCAAGTGTTATATTTTAAAATTAACAGCGAAAGAATTTTTTAGAATTCGAATTCCGAAAATTTTAATTGTGAAGTTCTTGATATTAAATCCAAATATTATGTCGGATGTTGAAGAACCATCAAACGTATTCAGAGTCAAAGGGAGTGACTGGTGTGATAATCATGGACAGCATTGGTAGAAAACCTACTTACAGTCGATTCTCGATTTAACGTACCCCCTGGGACCGCCCTAGGGGTACGTTAAATCGAGGGGTACGTATATCGGGGTACGTTAAATCGAGACTCGACTGTATATAGACTTCACAGATAAATAATCAAATTTTAGGGCGTGCGATTCGTTCAACACTGGACGATGAGGCTACCAGTCAATATTCCGCTTTGCTGCAACAGCTTTGCGACAAATCTAAGAGTGTGATCAAGGAAATGGATGCCACAAATGATTTGACCTTCCTTCGGCTCAGACCAAGAAAAACGAAATAATGATTGCCCCCGACAAGGAATATCTCATTGCTGTTGTTTATAAGAAGTCAGCATAATGTGGCAACCTTACTGGCATATATATATTCTCTAGTAAAGCGCCTCTCCAAAAGTGAACCAATTTAAATCATCTATGCTATTTCATTAGTGCTGTAATTATGGTCGTTCATCAACATCATTGACTCTCAATATATTTGAGGGGTAAAGTGCTTTTTATTGGCACCTCAAAATCTTGCTGAATGTTTCAACTCTATGAATAAGCAAAAAATGGACGAAAGGTCTTCAAATTTTTTAAGAGAGGGTACACTCTTGTTCGTATCTGGTCCCGCATGGAATCGTTTAATTCAAATTCTAACACATTTGCAGGTTGGTACTACCAACTTGTAGTTTAAATTCCTCTGACCGCACGCTTATTTTTTTCATATTTTTTGGTGATTGAGGCAAAAACCACGGTACCGGTCAATTTTTACCAGCCAATTTTTTGCGGACAATTTTTCGCGGACAATTTTTCGCCGGAGAATTTTTCGCCAGACAATTTTCAGCTGACCAATTTTTCGCCGCTACATTTTAATTTCTGTTCTCGAATATTTTCTCAGTGATTTAGGTCGAGCTAGAAAGTCATTAGTACCAATTATTATTGAAGAATAATATTATTACTAAAAAATACTATTGAAAAACTAATTATTGTCCAGAATCGTGTCCTGAACACAGTTGATAATGCTAAAGCAGCGATTTGACTTGCAGGAACACACTCCTGGAGTTACTTCTACTTTCTACTCTGTAGGAGATCCACGTGATAGTATGGAGGTGTCAGTACCGAGAAAGTAGTACTTAAGCGGTAGTAACAAGGCAGTGACTAGGAATCGATACTCAGGTGGAAGTGTCTGGGTAATGGTCCTTGGGGATAGTGTGGGGTGTACAAAATTGAAGTACTTAGTCGGCAGTAACCAGGTTGTATGTTAGAATATTTTTGCAAAGCATCTGACCATGCTGGTAGCTGGATCTCCCACGCACCAACTAATCAAGTGGTCCGTCCACTCGGATAGAAAAAATTTTACGTTCTGGGTTACATCGATCCAATTTGACGACCACTTGGTTAAGTTAGTGCATGGATTACCAGCAGAACTGAGATTAAATTATAGAAACACAGGTATTGAGATTCTCCTAGTGTGGAAGCTTTAGTGTGGAATCTTTTTTGAGTGTGGAAACTTTTCCCTCGGTATCTCCTTTTAGATCGCGACTCTATAGCACATTCGCCCTTCGTTGACAAACTTCCTGTTTCCATGCTCTGAGTTAAAAGCGTACGGTTTTGCAAGAATAGAGTTCATCTGGAACAATATAATAAAATGCACTGGAATACGGCGGTGAAAATAACAAGAGAAATGGAAGGAAAAAGTCATCCATAGACAAACTCTGATGAGAAAGCAGGAATGAAATTATGGAGGCGAAAAATTGGTCGGCGAAAAATGTTCGGCGAAAATTGTCCGGCGAAAAATTGTCCGGCGAAAAATTGTCCGCGAAAAATTGGCGGGTAAAAATTGACATGTAACCAAAAAATGTGTTCTAAGGCTGGAAATATCAATTTATTGAATGGAATCATTCCAGGATTGATTTGATGTCATTAACAGCCTTAATTTTACGGTTTCATGCAATCACCTTTAAAATAAATAATTCTCACCTAGTTTGGGCTCTAACTTAGCTCGAGTAGTCGTGCATCTATGCGCTTAAGTCTTTATTGTGCTCCAAGAGCCTTAGGATAATTTCGATACCAAGCTCGGAGAAAAAATAAAAAAATGAATAAAGTGCGGTCAGAAAAAAGTTGAACCAGCAACCTTCAAATCTGTTTGAATTTGAATTTAAAACGATTTCCATGCGGGAAGAGATACGGACAAGAGATGTACCCGCCCTTTGAAAAATCTTAGAAGTCAAGAAAATATTGAGCGCTCAATAATTTTGTCTCTGGTCTAGACTTCCCCCCCTTACATGATGAGTTTTTTTTCGTCATGTTTGTTGAGAGGTAAAGTAGGGTAAAAGCATGAGAGTCAATAACCTCAAGCCGTGACTACTCTGCAACTATTGTCATTTTTTTGCCGTGTAAAATGTTCGAAATCTCAGGCATAAAGTTATAAATGGTAAATTTTTGTAGCTAAGATTCAGGGCTTCAAAATGAGATATTGACAAGCAACATCTAAAAAATTGGCGTAAAAATGCTTGGGTCCGCACTCAGGCCCACACTCGACAGAGTCTGAATTTTTTTATCAGATGTTGCTTGTCAATAGCTCATTTTGAAGCCCTGAATCTACCTACAAAATGGTACTAACAGAAAAAAGTTTCAGTGAAGAAAAAGTACAGCTTTTCCCGCGTTAAAAACACGCCAAATTTCGCACTCAGTCCCCCATTCATTGAGCACGTGGCTTAAGAAGGTGCTATTGTGAGGTTGTCATTGGTCGAAGAAACCTTTTCAGTACATAACTTATTTATTTAATGGTAAAACTAATAAAGATGTTATTGCCCTGTTTTGGACTTTTGAATCACTCTTCTCATGCTTAAACAATAGCATTTTACAGCTTCTTTGATAATATTATGTCTTTCCGAATTTGTTGCAATATTTTGAGTGTTTCTTTTTCAGGTGTAAAATGTCTTGGATTTTCGGCATCAAACAGCAGCAACAGCCTGGTGTGCCTCAATCTGGTAAACTTCATTGACCATGATGGTGAAAGAAATTTATAATAAGAAAATTGTAGGGGAGGTCAGCCGGCTGACAGTAATGATGAAAAGAGCAAAGCTGAACTGGAAAGATCGAAAATGGCTTATTCGTTTGATTCGACAGCGCTAGAGCGAGCAGCTACTGCAGCTAAAACATTGGTATCTGATTTTTCTAATCCTTGTATCTTTCGTAGTCAACGTACCTTCTTGTAGGAAATTCTTCGAATGCTAAACAGGCACTGAACTTGCCGACTGCAAGAGGTGACACGTCAGAAGGAGCACGACCTATCGACTAAGGTTTTTTGATGATCAACTTTTGCTTTTTCACCAATATTATTTGCAGCAAGTGGAGGCCAGAATCGCGGCTATGCAGGCAGAGAATGCTCGAGCCATTGAGGAAGAGCGACGCAAAACACTTTGGAGAGGAAACCAAACACGCGAAACATGTTTGTTCATTTCAATTTCGATTGAGATTTATAAGAACATATATAGCGGGCCGACTACCAAGACAGCTTGCCAGAAGAGAGCGGTATCCTTTTCAAACCTTAATATGTTAAATTCGCCTATCTCATCTGTTGTAGGCTGAAGAGCTTGCGGCCAAAGAGCGTATGCAGCAAGAATCTCTTCGAAACAGGAAGAATCTATCAAGAAGCAGGAGCAGTTGAGGATTGGTTAGTACCGATTAGATTTCTTTCATAGCTTGTATACTATCTTTCTAGCTACAATCGAACGTGAACTGCAGCTTCGTCACAAGTACGATCTGGAAGAATCAATGCTTGAAGTTCAGGCCAAGGCGAGGGCTGCTCGTTGAAACAAAATGTATAAATTTGGAGATGATGAAAGCTAGTCAGGAGGAGCATCGAAAAACAGTCGTGGAACAGATCAAGTATGTTGACTGACGAAAGTTTAAGATGCTCCCTCATTGTCTTAATTTCAGAACAACAGGAAGTATTCTCGGCGCAGGTCTGCAAGACTTTTTAACTGATCGTACTAAAATGGTTGCAACTGTAAGCATTTTGCAGATTTTGCAAACAATTACTGTTCTTGATTTTAGGTGGGTGGCTTAACTGCTTTGGCTATTGGTTGGTATTCAGCGAAGCGAGGAACGTCTCTGGGAGCTAAGTATATTGAGGCGCGTCTAGGAAAGCCGTCTTTGGTCCGTGAAACTTCTCGCCTCTCATTCTTTGAGATGTTCAAGCATCCCATCAATTCAGTAAAGCAAGTCTTTAAAAGAAACGAAGATCCACTAAAAGGAGTTGTGTTAAATGTGAGTCAGCTGTCGTGGCGATATAATCTGAACATCATTGTTTCTAGCCCTCGTTGGAGTCTCGCCTGCGTGATGTTGCCATTACGGTAGTATTGTAGCGGTTTTTCTTGTTTATACTCGAACTCCTTATTTTTCAGACTAAAAACACGAAGCGAAACCTTGGCCTCTTCAGAAACGTTTTGTTTTACGGTTTGTTCAAATTGTTGCCTCCGTTACTGTTAAGTAAAAGATATTTAGGGCCTCCTGGAACCGGAAAGACCATGTTTGCAAAGGTTGGTCACCTGTTGTTGGTACCAGCATTTTTTCGTTATTTCAACATTTTTAGAGTTTGGCTCGTCATTCAGGACTGGATTATGCAATTATGACAGGTGGGGCTTTATATCTCATATCATATTTACCGATGTATTTGAGGAAGGTGATGTTGCGCCAATGGGACAAGAAGGTACTTGGTTTTATCGCTGTGTTCGGCTAACAGACAATTTGCAATATTTTTAGAATTTGTCGCGCGACATTTTAATATTTTCTTGCTAAATTCGGGTGTTTCGCCCGAATTACCGAAGAGAGATTAGAAAATGTCACGCTACAAATTCTAAATATCGCAAATTGTCTTTTAGCAGTGTATTCTGCGTGAAATAGTAAAACCTTGTTCTAGGGTTCGGCTATCCATAAGATCTTTGACTGGGCTGAGACTTCGCGCAAGGGGTTGATATATGTTTTTACATTTTCTCCTATTGATGTCTGTTTTCAAGATTGGTTCTGTTTATCGACGAGGGGTATGCTTTCTCTGCGTAAAAGAAGTACCGAGCACATCAGTGAGCATATGCGAGCTATGCTCAATGCCTTCTCTATCGCACGGAGAGCAATCTCGAAAGTATGTCGTTGAACTATTGTGGACGCGTAATCGCGAGTAACTATACTTTTTCAGGTTTATGCTTATGTTGCAAGTAACCAGCCAGAACAATTTGGTAATTGATAAGCAATTTTATCTGTCCTTAAGCTGGCCTTCATTTCATGATCTATTTTAGATTGGGCGGTTAACGATCGTCTTGATGAGCTAGTGGAATTCGGTTTGCCAGGTCTGTTCGGACATTTAAGTTGCGATTGCATCATTATGATTTTAGGAGATTGGAGCGGGAAAGGATTCTTTTGCAATACTTTAACCAGTATCCTCTTTAAGGCTATCCTTTTTATTGCCCTTAAATTATTTTTAAGGTACATTGCGGAACCAGCTACATCTGGCGCAAAGAAGCAGAGACTCAAGTTGGCCGACTTTGACTGGATCCAGAAGATGAAGGAGATTGCTGCTCGAACTAAGGGAATGTCTGGCAGAGAGCTCTCTAAGGTACTTTAAAAAGAGTTTCATTGACATTGTAAAATCTCATTTTTGTAGTTGGTTGTCGGATGGCAGGTGGGTTTTATAGTTTGTTTCCATCGGAAATATAGTGATATACCCATCTGTTAGGCGTCAGCATATGCATCGGAGATGGTGGTCTCACGGTGAAAATGATTGATGATAACACGCGTGAAACCATGAAGCAGCCATCGTAGAAAAGTAATATATCCGTCTTGCTATGTTTCGCTAGCGTTAAATATCTTTTTTAGTGAACTGGCTCGCTGCGGAACAAACGATTATATCGAAGCAGGGAGTTCTCCGCTGCACGAATTGAAGACTGAAACAATCACGGAGCAGAGGATAATGGGAGACAATGCTTAAGTTTTGTTGTCAAATTCGTAAACTTAGGAAGATTTATTGTGTGAATTATCAGTGTTGGTGAGGTATGCGTTGTTTTTGCCTAGTTCAGAGTTTATTCGTTGTCATTTGTTGGTTTGGTCAAATAAAAGCTTTTGTGTCTGCAACCATTATTATTTTTTCAATTGATCGCATGAGCAGGCTAATCAGGACACCTACCATATATCGATTTAGTGTTAAATATTTAGACACTAAATAAAAGTGGCGAATCGGTACCGAATATAGAAATCTAAAAGTTTATGTACCAACTAAATATCTACCACTTTTTGTACCAACTAAAATCCAAAATTTAGCACGCTAAAGTCTAAATATTTAGTCGTACTAAATATCGATAAGGAGTCTAGAATTTAGAACGCGAGCTCTTATTCTAATAATTTAGTCGTACTAATATGACAGCCTATATACATTGTTACCTACATCGTTGATTCACAAAAATTACTATCAAACTCCAAGTGCTTAGCGAACATAATCTTCTCATCTCATACTTACTATATATAACCATGTTGTGTCGTCCGTCACAAAAAATGTTTGGGGTGTTCTGCTTATCAGATTTAAATTCTGTCAATACCATTCGACGCAGAAATGGTCGGTTTCCTTCTTGGAAAACTCTTAAAAATCGACAGAAAATAAGATAGATTTTCGGACCGATTTTGGAACCGATTTCGGAACCGATAATCGGACCGATTTTGGACAACTGTTCCATTTTCGAACAGATTTTAAATTCGCTGTTTCTAGTGGGAATAGAACTTTCAAGCCTCAACTTATTGCTAGAAGCTTTAGCCACTCGGCTATTGGTGCATTATCAAGTCTCCAATCATTTTGAGGGCTAGGGGAAACTTGCCAAAAACGAAATTTGCCAAACGTATGTTTCGCCAAACGAAATTTGCCAAAACGAAATTTGCCAAAACGAAATTTGCCAAATCGAAATGCGCCAAAACGAAATATGCCAAAACGAAATTTGCCGAAACGAAATTTGGCCAACGAACCAACAGGGGGGACCAAGGCAGTTTTTACGTATTTTTCAAAATTTTTCGAAACTGTGTCCTAACCACCTAAAACCACCCAAACAACCAAAAACCACCTAAAACAGCAAAAACCACCCAAAATTACACTAAACAACTCAAAACCCCAAACCACCCGAAATAAAATAAACAAAAATTTTGCGGGAATTTGAATTTTTAGTCTGAACCAACTAGGGTGGGGAACTCCGAATATTCGGGCGAATATTCGCGCGAATATTCGCGAATATTCGCAAGCAATGTTCGCGATAAAAGAAATTTTGCGAACATTCAAACAGCTGTAGTAAGTCAATAGTTGTTGATTTCTTTTTAATTTGATGTCTCGACTTTCACGATTTTCCGAAGCGGCACCGACCCCTACCGATTTTCCGCACCGGCACTGCACCGGCACCGACCGCTACCGATTTTCCGCACCGGCACCGCACCAGGCACCGGCCGGTGCGGTGCCTGGTGCGGAGGTGCTGCACCGCCTCACCGGCCACATAAAATAAGTAAGCCAGAGAGCAAGAGCCGGAGCGAAAAAATTGCGAAAATACATCACTGATGAGTACCAACACCTGGGTGTTTCCGGTGGTTTGAAGTGTTTGGAGTAGTTTTGGATGGTTTCGGCTTCATTTATGACATTTTATTTTTTGCATCTTGACAACCCCTTCGAAGCACCCCACAATGTCGAAAGAGCAATTCAAACGTATTTGAAGTTAGATTAGACTTCCACCAGGCTCAATGTAGCGATAATTTTAACGAAATTTTGTAAAAAAACATGAAATTAAAAAAGGTGTTTTATCGGGCGTGAAATGATATGGAAGTGAAATGACTGGGGTGAAATAATACGGGGGTAACATACATCAGTACAGCGGCGTAATAAAAAAGACCCAACAAAAAATATAGGATAAAAATATGCAAGAAGCCCGACTGATTCGATGGGACGAAAACAAATGAGTTTCAACAATTTTTTTGTGTCACAACTAATAAAATTCAAAAAAAGCTAATTTATTTACGAATAGAGACTCTGAATCGAAATAAAATAAAAAAGCGTGTCGATAAAAAGGAGACAGGTCAGTTCGCCCCACGATCAGTTCCCCCCGGTCAGTTCGCCCCAAGATCAGTTCGCCCCGTTTTTAAAAATGACCATTATGTCACAAAAAAACAAACCCAAATTTATTTTTTAATGGCTTGTTCACGTTGTTAGAGTTAGAGTTCGAGTTCGAGTTAGAGTTCGGGTAAGAGGTGTTCATGTACTCAAAAACCCGAACTCAAACTCTAACTCTAACTCGATGGTGTTCACGTACATCGAGTTAGAGTTAGAGGTCGAGCTTGAAAATGTTCATGTATATAGCTTAGATAGCTCAGAATCTCACTCCAAAGCCGTCTAAAGCCACTGAAAGTTAGTTTTAGGAGGTTTACTAAAATAAAATCCAAGTTATATGCATGAACACCTTCAAATCCAACTCGAACTCTAACTCTATCTCTAGGTACATGAACACCCTCGAGTTAGAGTTTGAGTTAGAGTTAGAGTTAGGATCAGAGGTGTTCACGTAACCAAAATCCCGAACTCTAACTCTAACTCGAACTCTAACTCTAACAACGTGAACATACGCTGGCCTACCCTTGCCTAAGCCTAAGCCTAAAACAAAAACGGGGCGAACTGATCGTGGGGCGAACTGACCGGGGCGAACTGATCATGGGGCGAACTGACCGTACACCGATAAAAAAGCGTGTTGGTCAAAACGGCTAGAGACCCATATCTTAATTGGATTTAAAAATAAGGTTTTTTTAAAAGCCATTTTACCTAAAATTAACAACAAACCTAACTTGAGATGAAAAACAATCCTCAGAGCGGATTGTGAGTCCGGACTGAGGGTGGCGACTGCAGTCCACCATTGTGAACTAGTCATTAAAGGGGCATTCTCACCTGTTTGAATTTGTCCCCGCCAATTAAATTTTTTTTTTCTGAATCATTGAACTTCTGTACGGATTTTTTATTTGGTTTCTAACAAAATCATTTTTATTGTCAATGAAGCTAATTGGAATGTGTTTTAGTGCCGGTTGTGATTATTTAAGCATTTCATTCATTGTTTTTTCTTTTTCATTTGTTCATAAGGCGACAGTTCGAATGTTCGCGAATATTCGCGAACATTCCGAATATTCGCGCGAATATTCGCGAATATTCGGGGCTATTTCAATATTCGCGCGAATTTCCCCACCCTAGAACCAACCAAACCAAGTGGTCGTCCACTTGGATCAAAAATTTTTTTACGTTTTTGGGTTCTAAAACCAGTTTTCTAGACTAATTCATGCACGCTGAACATGGTTTGACAGTGGTAAAATCACGTTTTATGAAGAAATTTTTGAGTTTTGGGGAATAATTGATTTTGGTAAAATCAATTATTTGCCAAAACTCAAAAAATAACTGAGAAAACGGCATTTTGCCACTGTCAAACCATGTTAAGCGTGCATAATTAGTCTAGAAAACTGGTTTTAGAACCCAAAAACGTAAAAAAAATTTTTGATCCAAGTGGACGACCACTTGGTTTGGTTGGTTCAGACTAAAAATTCAAATTCCCGCAAAATTTTGTTTAGTTTAGTTTCGGATGGTTTCGGGTGGTTTGGGGTCTTTTGAGTTGTTTAGTGTAATTTTGGGTGGTTTTTGCTGTTTTAGGTGGTTTTTGGTTGTTTGGGGTGGTTTTAGGTGGTTAGGACACAGTTTCGAAAATTTCGAAAAAAACGTAAAAACTGCCTTGGTCCCCCCTGTTGGTTCGTTGGCCAAATTTCGTTTCGGCAAATTTCGTTTTGGCATATTTCGTTTTGGCGCATTTCGATTTGGCAAATTTCGTTTTGGCAAATTTCGTTTTGGCAAATTTCGTATTTGGCAAATTTCGTTTCTGGCAAGTTTCCCCCAGCCATTTTGAGGCTATATTCCAGTTTTGGGTGTTATGTCATATTCTTATTTAAGTGTTCAGAATTCTATGCTAATTCAACGCACGGTTTCCACTCATTTGGGCAAAACTCATTTGGGCACCCTCATTTGAGCACCCTCATTTGGGCACCGTCATTTGTGCCGCTCATTTGGGCAATAATTTCAACATGCCTAATTTTCAAATTCGAATTTGCGGAGAGATCTAACTTCAGCTTTACTGGATAAACCATGCACCAACTGAACTAAGTGGTCGTCCACTTGGATCAAAATTTTTTCACTTTTTTGGCTTCCAAAACTTGTTCCTGGATTAATTCGGGCATGCTGAAGATGGTTTGACAGTGGTAAAATGCCGTTTTCTCAGGTATTTTTCGAGTCTTGGTAAAATCGAGTTTTGGAAAAATCAATTGTATCCCAATTCTCAAAAATATTATACAAAACCTTACTTCACTATTATCAAACCATTTTCAGCATGTCCGAATGATTCCAGAAAACAGGTTTTGGAACATGAAAAATGTAAAAAAAATTGATCCAAGTGGACGACCACTTGTTTTAATGGTCTAGAGGAGGTACCCGGTGGTTACCCAACCCATTTTGAGGCTTACTGTCTTTTACAGAATAGTTCATAATTTTTATTAAAGAAACAATAATGTCTGTTATCACCAGAATTCGAGCCTGTAACCTCAAAATTTTGGATTGGCGATTTACATGGATATCCAAGTGGACCACCGGGTAACCAAGTGGTCGACCACTTGGATCAAATTTTTTGTTTCACGTTTTCGAGTTCCAAAGCAATTTTTCTGCATCAATTCGAGCATGCTGAAGATGGTTTGACAGTGTTAAAATCACGTTTTATCGAGAATTTTTGAGTTATCGCTAACGATTTATTTTGATAAATCAATCGTTAGCTATAACTCAAAAATATCTCGATAAAACGTGATTTTACCACTGTCAAACCATCTTCAGCATGCTCGAATTGATAGAGAAAAATTGCTTTGGAACCCGAAAACGTAAAAAAAATTTTGATCCAAGTGGTCTACCACCCAGTCTAAATTGGGGAGGGGTTGCCCTCACCGAGGTTACTGGTTCTAGTCCCACTAAGTGTAAACTTTATTTTTTTACTTCCATTTTTTGGGCCATCCAGGTGGACACTCACCTGACAAGGAGGTACCTACCCAGGAATTGGGGTTAGGGTCGGGGACATCCAAGTGGACCACCCAAAATTCAGGAGTCTATTAGACGTGTCAACGATTTGATATTAATACTAATTTTGGTCGATTGTGTGCTTGTACCTGATTACTGGGCTCGTGGCATAGAAAAATGACTTAATTCGACTTTTCATGTGAACAAAAGCCGGTACAAGCCAATACTAAAACAAGCTGCATAATAAACGATAAAACACGTGGTACAAATTACGGTACAAAATCGGTACAACAAACGATAAAACAATCGGCAAAATCTGTTACAAAATCGGTACGAAAATCGGTTCTAAAATCGGTCCGATTTTGGAACCGATCTGTTCCAAAACAGCCCGAAAATGGAACAGAATCGGTTCCAAAATCGGACCGATTTTTTAACGTTTTGCGCCCTGAATACGGGCACAGGTGGTTTTACTCCCCAGCCGAACATTTTAATTAGAAAAATTGCCGAATTTGAAAGATGAATATACATAACAAGTTTTTACTTCAATGGTGGAATCATCTAAAACAAACAACATCAAAAAAGAGCATAGCATTTAAAGAAATGATTCTCATCGGCATTCTACAGGGTGTGTCAAAATTACGTTAACATTTAAGAAAAAATCGGGCAGCATAACACCGTAGCGGCCCGTTTCCGAATTTTTGGGTAGCGAGCCCGGAAACGTCCATAAAATAGCCCTTAAAAGACGGGACAGAAATCTTTATTCACTACCGAGCACATCTCTCACACGCAGTCGCAAATAATAACAGCAAACATGACAACAGAGAAGGATAACTATAATGGATTTTCGATAGCACCAGTCTCTTCGATTGACAAACCACATTGCTAATTGTTTGCCTAGCAACTCTGAATTGCTGCCCGATTCGCGCGAATCCAAGACCTTGACGACGAAGAAGGACAAACCGGCGCGTAGTTCCCCTTACTTGACTGCAGCAATATCTGCAAAATTGATAGAAATTAATTTGATGAACCGACATCGAGCGTGCACGTAAAATATTAGAAAGGAAACGCCAGGGGCCGTATGCATTGGCAGCTAGGATTGAGGATAGGATTAATCCTATCCTCAATCCGTGTTCCAATGCATACGGATCGGATTGGAGATAGGATTAATCCTATCCTTAATCCTATCCGTCCTAATGCATACGGATCGGCTTGGATTCTAGATCGGAAAAATTTCACGTTTCTGAAAATGCACTGAAATTATCCGATCTAGAATCCAATCCGTCCTAATGCATACGGATAGGCTTGAGGATAGGATTAATCCTATCCTCAATTCTATCCGTCCTAATGCATATGGATCGGCTTGAGGATAGGATTAATCCTATCCTCAATCCTAGCTGCCAATGCATACGGCCCCAGAAATTAAATTTAGTTGATGAACTCGAAGACCATTAAGCAAATGGGACGCAAGTGAGAAAACAAGCAAAAAACAAGCGTATCAAACAAATAAACGAAAAAGAAAAACTGAAATTTGAACAAAAATATTAAGTTTGAAAATGTTAATGTAATTTTGAGACACCCTGTATTCGCCCATCATAAAGTTCAAAGCTATGCCGCCCAGATATTCACAACTGATCTGTTTTCACTGTCTTCAACAATTGCCAAAATTCTGTCGTCCGCTAGAATGTATTGAGTCCTCTTCGGCTTCGGTGCGTCTCCACGGAGCCATTTCGAGTAAAGCTGGTCCCACCTGTCTGCACTTTCTTCAAAGAGTCGATAAAATGCCAAATGGACAGATGATCAATCCCGAGCTCTCCTTGGATTCTGTTGTTAGCTGCTTCGGCATAATTATTCGTACGATGAGATTTGTCCAGAGTCCTGTCATACACATTCCACCAACCGATCTTGAATTGGGATTTCTCACCACTAATCGACGACCTTGCATCACCTCTGATCCTGAAAACATTGCCAAGTATTTGATGCAACTAAAAATTTCTTTGATTATGACTCACCGACGTAGTTCTTCATGAACCAATTCATCACCGGTTCCAATTCATCAGGCAAGAATACCCATAGCTGATTGGCTGCATCACGCATATGTTCAGGATTGACAAAGGTCAGAGCAGGGATCATTCTTGAAAAAAGAATCAGAGCTTTGACAAACCTATGAAAAATTCAGTATACGTACGGCATAGAATACTGAAGTCAGGGTCGGTTTCATAACGGCCCTTTAATCCATGTTTCGCTAACCTCTTTTTCATATTCTGCACGAGGTGAAAGAGACAGCCAAAGATCTTGCATGCAGGAAAGACAATATTGAGAGCATTGATAGAGGCAATTTCGAAGTCAACTGAGAAGCTATTCGGCGAGAAATCTGGCCAGAGTTCCTTGATCATTCGGAAGAGCTTTTCATAGGTGTCCTGACACTTATTGAGCAGAAGAGCGTATAGTACTGGAAATACGTAATCACCACGTTCTGCAAGGATTACATATACCTGGAAAAGAGCCAGTTGTATCGTAGAAAAAAGCTAAACAGACTTGCTCAAAAGGATTCGGGGTTATTGAAAAAGTTCCATCTACAAAAACTACTTTCATATGTATCGCCAAAATCGATGGTCTTCTCGTCCAAAGAGCAAAATTCTAAACCAAATAAAAATAGTGAAATAACGACGAAAGAAGCTAACCTGTTCTCATCTTCGGAATCACCCAACAAGAAAGCTCCACTGTCGTATCTCCGGAAGCCATCCGGAATCCTGAAATTCGCATTGCCTGGTATTGCCGGACCATTGGTTTGTCTAATACGGGTTCTCTGAATAGCCTTTCGGGAAGCACTTTTGGTAAGTTTGGCTTGCACTGCTCTCGATGATGGAAGTAGACCGTTAAATATTTGTGCAGGATTCTATAAGCATTAATTAATTTTGGAAAATCGCCAAAAAATGTATAAAAGATATACATACCTCCATAGTAGTAGTAGCTTTCCTCTTAATAGACTCTTTGAACTGAGCAACTGGTATTGCTGTTTGGATCCTGATCGTGGTTGTGCTTTCCGGTTTCTTTTTACAATGCGCCCTGTTGCAATATCGGTGTGTAAGCGCGTTCTGCAGTCAATCGAATTCTTCTTGATACAGCGCCAGAAATTTTAGAACCATCACGGCTTTTCTTGTGCTTCCAAAAAATGAATCCATTATGTGTGAGTTTCGCTTCATCTCGTTTTGAACTAACCTGAATGAGTGATAAACAAAGAATTACAAAATGTAACAGAATTACCAATAAAGGCTGAATGGCAGCTTGCTGTTGATTTTCTTCATCGCTTGAATAGTCACTGAGGCCATTTACAATTCTTCGGGCCAGTTCTGTAGTAGATCCAACATCAGATCTCTAGATAATATCAGTTTAATTCACGAAACAATTTCTTTTAACAAAACAAAAACATTTTTTTGAAAATGAATAATAGTTGTGCGGGGACTCAAACGGCCTGGGACCCAAACGGCCGGGACTCAAACGGCCGGACTCAAACGGCGGGACACAAACGGCCGGGACACAAACGGCCCGGACTCAAACGTCGCGGACCCACCACTGGGGGACCAAGGCATCCAAACATTTTCGTTTCAAGTTGATTTTAGTTTCTTTGCAGGACCAAGTAGGTTCAATCCTGGTTCTAGCATGCATTATTATTTTGTCTTGAAGTGATTAGTTAGTGTAGCATATGGTTAGTAGATGGCCTGGTAAGGTATGTGGGTGGCCTGGTGGGGTATGTTATTGGCCTGGTAGGGTATTTAGGTGTCCTGGGTAGGGTAGGTAGGTGGCAGGTAAGGTATGAAGGTGCCAAGTAGGATAGGTAGTTGGCCTGTTAGGGTAGGTAGGTGGTCAGGTAAGGTAAGTAGGTTACCAGGATATGTAGGTGGCCTGGTAGGGTAGGTACGTAACCAGGTAAGGTATGTAGGTGGCCGGTCTGGGCTGCCATATAGGCTACGTAGGTGTCCTGGTATAGTAGGTAGATGGCCAGTAGGGTGGGTAGGTGAGCTGGTAGATAAGGTGGTTTGTCAGGTGGAGTAGGAAGGTGGCCATGTAGGATACGTAGGTAATCTGGTAAGCTAGGTGGGTGGCCTGGTGAAGAAGGTAGGTGGTCTGGAGGGCTACGTAGGTGGCCTGGAGTAGCTAGGTGGTCAGGTAGGAGCAGCGCAATGGCGCGCAAAGCACCAGTATAGGCCCAAATCACGTGGGCACACCGAACCACCAGGATGAAGCGCAACCACTTGGACACACCCAAATAACGAAAATTGGGGTCGACCCTCCAGGTTCGAGCCTAAACCACGTGGATACACCGAACCGCCAGAATGGGCCTTACCCACGTAGACATACCCAAATCACCAAAATCGGTCTAAACCACGTAGGCACACCTGAATCACAAGGATGGGGCCCAATATACGTGGGCATAAACGAACCACCAGGATGGGGCCGAATCATCTGGGCACACCTGAATCACGAGGATGGCGTCCAATTTACGTGGGCACTTCAGAACCGCCAGGATGGGTACCAAAGCACCGGAAAGGGACCATGACAGTACGCAGACATAATATGTCACTACAGTCAACCTCGTTATATAAGATACACCCCACGGGGTGTCAAAATTCAAAAACGTAATCAGAATAGTTCAAACAAAACGCCAAGAATTTTCAAAAGGCAATTTTAAAAATTTTGCTGTGAAAATATTGAGCTTTTTTTCTTTTCACCAATAGGACGGATATTCTCAAAATTTAAGGACTAATACAGGCCGAAACATAACAGTTTATCCTTCGTAACACAAATTAACAACAATATTTTTTTTCTTCTTCAATTTCAAACTCCGTTTCATCATAACGAATTTCCAAGTCACACAAATATTTCTGATATAGAAACTGTTTCATTAAATCTTCTTCATCACTGTTGACTTTGCAATGAAGCGCCTCAATTGATTGTTTTGATAGAAGCCCCCAAAATGAATGCTCTTTCATGAAATCAGCTACGTGAAAGCAGAGCAGATGGTTTTTAACGGTAACAGAGGAACTAGGGACATATTCTGCAATGATGAGATAGCACATTAAATGAAGTAAATGACATAGTTAATATCTCACTCTGATACAACTGAAATATTGTCTGGCCAACTTTTGAACATCACGACTTCTTCTTTCACAGAAATTCTGCTTTAGCCAAAGATTGCATTTTGACAAAGTGTAAGCAGTAGGCGAACTGAGAATGACATGGTCCATCTTTTATGACATCGAGATTTCTTCCGGTCCATCTACCGCTTAATAGCTTTCGTATGTGGTTTCCTGCATAGCAACAGATTCCAGAGATCGTTTCGCAAAAGGGTTTCTACGTTAACAGTTTCTTTGACGATTCGCAGAGAAGGCAGGGATGAGACGACGACGCCACCAAGATGAACATAGACTGCACAAAGAAATTTGATGTCTCCAGTTGAAACCTCATCAGAGAGTCAGAGATCATCAGAGGTCAACTAGAAGGAGAGGACTTTTGCCGAATTTGGTAGCTGAATTGCTTCACTAAGTCACGCACTTTTTTGTTCGAAGCGAAGATATCTTTACAAGCTATAATTATAACTTTTTTAAATGGTTTCCTGGAAATATCTACCTTGACAGATCGTTTTCAATGCACATCTCTGTCTCCAGCTCAGTCGACTTCCTAGCTTCTGCAGCAGCGGCTCTTGCATTCGCAGTTCTCGATTTCGGGAGGATTATCCAATTCTACTTTGCATGATGCCTTGTGAAGTAGTTACCTATTGATATACTGATGCAAGAAAAATTTAGCAAAATTTTCACCACAGACAAATCCAAAACCACAGACTTGGGGGTATGAAACTTTCTATAGACCAAAATGAAGCCCGCATCTCTACTACAAGATCTTCAGAGGGGATTTTCGAAATCACAGACATTTTCCGTAGGTACTATAACCATTTAGCCAAAAAACCATGGTTTGACTGGAAAATACTATTTTCGAGGAGAATCGCGCCGGTATAAAAGTTAAAAATTTCGTACTTAAATTGGAGACAATATTGCCACATAAAATACCCAAAATAGAACGAGACTATTACGCTAACGATTTTGTTTTTAGCGTTGTATCAAAAACAGAAGCTCAGTGAGTTTAACACAGCAGCTCAGTGAATTTTTCAGTGATTTTTCATAAAATAAATTGGGCAACCAAATTTGCTATCTTTATGTTTGCAAGTGATGGCTGGACAGGAGAAGCCCGAAAAACAGCGAATCTTCACCGCTTAAGAAAAACACAAAAACACAAACGGAAAGGACTAATTCGTAATACAAACCAACAAGAAAATCCATTTGAACAAATTGCTGCTTCTTTTCAATTGCGCATTTCGCGCAAAATTCCTCTACTGATTATGTTTTTGAATTTTGGCACCCCGTGACCCAGGGACCGACCCAGCTGTATTTATAACGAGGTGTATTTATATAGGGGGTAATTTGACGGGAGTTATTTAACTTGGGAGCGGACCCAGGTGTATCTTAATGAGGTGTATCTTATATTGGGTGTATCTTATAACGAGGTTCTACTGTATGTGGTGCTGAGTAGTTAGTACACTCACGTCCGTTTCGCGCCGCGTAGCGGGGCACCGCCTTCTAGTATTTAACACGAAAGCGCATGCTGAAGACCAGCATTTTGCCTGAGAGTTGAGTGAGGATTTAAAAAGCGTACCACAACTTCTTTTATAAGGAAATGTTAGTTTTTTATATTTATGATCTTCATCCAGGGCTGCCATCTCAAAATTTAAAAAAAAGGACATTTGTCAAAAACAGGAATTCGAAGGAAAAAGTCCATTTATCTAGTGCTTATTGCCATTTTTAAGCGAAAAAAAAAAGATTTTGACTGAAACTTCGAAAATAAAAAAAAGATTTGGGATCCCAAAAAAAGGACAAATCTTTTTAAAAGGGACATATGGCAGCCCTGTCTTTATCTCATTTTTAATTTTGAGACTGTAATGTGCAGTTAGATTTTAATTTATATTTGAAAATTTGAGATTTTCACCACTCTCACTCCAAAGTTACTTCAGTGAGCTTACTGAGAGCTTTTGAGCGAGAATGGTGAAAATTTCGAATTTTTGCCGTGGAAAAATTCCGCGTCCGGAAAACTTCTATTTCACAACTCTAGTTTTAAGTTGAATTTTAAACATTTCCATGCGAGACTAGATACGTACGGTAGATGTGCCCTCCTATTAGAGGACCATGAAACTTGATAAGCATAGCTCGATAAGCACAATTAAAAAAAGAAACTTGATAAGCACAATTTGCGAAATTCGAATTCGCACGGGACCAACCTAATTTTTCCATAATGTTTTTGAATTAATTTTTTTGTGTGCATTAAAATTTGAATTCTATTTATTAGTCAATTTTGAACATTAACTGATATAAGTAGTTATAGTGCAGTGAAAGTAGGTTTGCTTAAACCTTACACTTGTATCTAATGCAGTTTTTTACGCTCTACATAATTCATATTTTACTTTTTACAAATACCCTGTAAATTACTGAAAAATTACAAAAACAATGTGCAGCCACCCTAATTTTTTTGAAAAAATTTGTTGGTTTTTTAGGTACTTTTAGGGTCAAATTGTTTTGTCTCAAAATCAGTTGAAATTGGCCGGTTCTCTTGCGAGTCCTGGCACTAGTTCTATTGCCTTTTTTCCGCTGATCATTTTGGTGTATTATAGACCAATTTTGTTAAAAATTTCAATAGAAATAAGCCGAACCAGCTGTCCTTCAAAAATCAACATAAGAAAATCATTTTTTAAAATTGGCGCCCTTTCTTTTCCGGTAATTTTTATGAGATAAAAATTAAACCAAGATCACTTTTAGAACTGAAATTGATTGCTCTTTCAGATGGCGTAAGTTGTAATTTCCAACAAAAGCCTCTAAAGTAGGTTTTCGAGCCGAATTCGCAAAAAAGTCCAAATTTCAAACAACGGAATTTTTTGTATTTTTTTTACTTTTTCCTGAAATTTTTTGAAAATATACAGACGTGTGATACGTCATTTGAAAGCCATTTAAATGGGCTTAAAGATAATGCGAAGATTAAATAAGAGTGTTCCGAAAAGTTCCATTTATGGCTGTTTGAATGTTGAGCATGTATCAAAAAATGATTAGTTTTTTTCAATCGCGTTTTTGACCCATTTCAAAAATATAACTTTCTTAGCAGCCATATACCCAAAATGCTCGGCATACTCCATAGAGTAAAAAGATACCAACCTCGAGGTCGCATTTGACGCGTTAATGGCGTTATAATGAAAATATCGATTTTAAGAACCAAATTTATCCCCTATGAGAATTGATAAATATATACGGTACGTACCTTGTTGGTACCCGAACAGACTAGGTAAGACACCTCGATACGATTACTAAATAAAAAGTTCTGCTATCGAAGAACAATTGCAAATGTTGTTCTAGAAACTTCTAGAAAAATTATCACCCCCAGGTACACTACTTGAGTTATACATCTTAAAGGGGGGGAGGTTGAGAAGCCATTTAGGTTTGAAAAAGTGGCTACCATGGCGGCGTTTTTTGGCCCAAAATAATGTTTTTTTGGTGTTGCAGGTTCAATCCCACGTAGGGGCACACTATTTTAGGGGCACACTAGAGGTTTTTATTTGGGTCGCTGATCCCGAATCTGCGTCAAAAAAAGTCTAATTACCTCTAAAATGGCCAAACAAGCCAAAAAAATAGTGTGCTCCTACGTGGGATTTGAACCTGCACACCAAAAAAACACCATTTTTGGTCAAAAAACGCGCGCACTTACGCACTGCGCCATGGAAGCCACTTTTTCAAACCTAAATGGCTCCCCCTTTAAAAGACAAAAAACTACGATAAATCTTTTCGTATCGAAACTATCTCCTTAACAGCTTTCACCTCCCTTTAAGGCCTAAGCCTAGGGCCTAAGTAGTTAGAACAAAGGTAGTTCCAGAATGGGACAAAAAGTACACAAAGTCGGTAGCCGTCTCATACTTTGGCTTCTCGCATAAAAATAGTAAAGTAAAGAGGTTGTAAGTTGTTATCCAGAGATGCCCTGGGAATCAGTACCAGAACAACTACAGCTTCCCTTCCAGAACTCACAGCATCAGAGGTACAATAAGATGAGACTTATTAACGCTGGCGGAATAACATAAATGGACAGACTATTGATTCTGTTGACTCTGGAGACTTGACTTCTGGAAGATCATCTTCTTGAGCACTGGAGATTTCATCTCGGTTTGGCGGAACTGGCTTGGCGCTGGAGAGGAGGCACCAACTGGAGAGCTGACTTGAGACGCGAGGACTGGACTTGGGCTGGATATCTTCCCAACTTGAGACTGACGCTGGAGCAGGAGCTGAGCATTCTGGCATCGAACCGGATGGCTTTCGCTGGAACTTGAGGCTGAGGGCTGGACTGGATGGATTCCCACAGGCTTTGCTTCTCTGGACGACCACTTGACCCACCATTCACCGGCACAGGGGAAAAGACGTGACTTGAGGCGCTGGACGAACCATGTTGCGAGACTTGGCGGCTTCGGAGGACGAGACCATCGGAGAATCAGCAGTGTGTTTCGGAACCTGGAAAATTACCCCGGCGTTAGGCAACGGGCCTGGATGAGGACGCGCACTAGGCGTATAACTCGGGTAGGACTGGAAGTTGGGCGCTCTAAGAGTATCAA